>JBBPBX010075182.1:0-17406 GCA_038048925.1 Garcialebias charrua | reverse complement strand
TCAATATTTTAAAATAAAATATATTATGAAACGTTACTTTTGTAATGTGCTAAGTAATAAGATGTGGTGAATTAAAGCCACTGCAGCTGGACTACAACTCCGTTGTGATCCAAACAAAGACAAAAACACAACCGTACACCGCATGCCATGCAGCTAAACACAGGTTTTTCATGTGTTCAGTGTTCAGAAGCATCCGCTTAAGCTGTGTGTGATTAAATACACGCAACAACATTTTAGAACTGTTATTTTAGTACAAGTTTAGGCATTGATTTACTTACTGAAGACGTGACTATCCGCCATTTTGAAATCTAAACTTGGGGAGGGGTGAGAGTTCACCACTAGAGGGGGCGTGAACACAGGACAACCCACAACCTCCTCCCCTGCTTGACTCTCTACACGCCCATTTTGAGGGAAAATTTCAAACTGCTTCGGGGGAGGAGTTACCGATCCACAGGGTGTTTAGTCGCTCTTTAAGATCTCTCTGAGTCGTGGGGGTTGGCCACTCTGCCACCATCTTTACTTTGTCCTCCATTGTGCCGATCCCCTCTCTGCCGACTCGGTGGCCCAGAAACGACACCTCTTGTTGCATAAAGTGACACTTATCTGGGTGGAGTCTCAGGCCCGCAGCTCTAATTCTCTCCAGCACTCTACAGAGTGAGTCCAGAGCCATTGCAAAAGAGGCGCCATGGACCAGTATATCATCCAGATACACCAGACACTCCTGGCGAGGAATGTCAGCCAGCGTCTGGTCCATCAGCCTGGAAAAGGTGGCAGGTGCATTGCACAGTCCAAACGGGAGCACCTTAAACTGCCAGAGTCCCCGCCCCGTACAAAAAGCAGTCTTAGGTCTGGCACTTGTTGCTAGGGGGACCTGGTAATAACCGCTCCGAAGGTCCAGAGACGAGAACCAGTTGGAGCCGGACACCAGGTCTAGTGACTCGTCGACCCTAGGCAGTGGATATGAGTCTTTCTCAGTCACCCCGTTCAGTGGTCTGTAATCAACACACAAACGCCACTCTCCATTCTTTTTGGGCACCATGACAACAGCAGACGCCCAGGGACTGTTTGAAGGCTCGATAACATCAGCCTGCAGCATGTCTGACACTGCCCTGTCACATGCTTCCTGACGGGCCAGGGGAAGCCGGCGGGGACGACATTTTATTGGGCGTGCACCTCCCGTCAGGATGTCATGTTCCACCAAACGAGTCCGCCCCACCTGGTCTTCACTTAGGGCAAAAATGTCCTTAAAGTCCATGAGCAGCTGCAACAGTTGTTCCTGCTGCCGAGTGTCTAAACCCCTACAGTTCTCTGCCCAGATCTTCCGCACCAAGGTCACCGCAGCGTCTTCAGTCTCCTGGGGCACCCACACTGGGTGCATAGGGCTCGCAGGTGCGGGAGCCATGGTGGCAGCAATCTGGCTGGGCTGAGGTGGGATGTGCTCGACAGCTGCAATCTGCGGTTCTGTGTAGCGGGCCACAGGACCCGTGGGGGTGTGATCAGGAGCTGCGGGCAACAGTGGAATGAGAGGCCCCTCCTTGAAGCTCCATGTCCCCACACCCAAATCCAACTGGCACCCCGCAGCCCTTAAAAAGTCCAGCCCCAATATGCACATGTCCTGCACCTCTGCTACCCACACAGGGTGGGTGATAGATCGGCCACCTACATTAAAAGTCATTGTCCCCCTCCCCTTCATAGGTGCCATGTCCCCAGTGACTGTGCGCAGCTGCACTGTGGTGGGTTGGATCAGAGTCCAGTCCGGTACCATCTCAGGCCTCACTAGTGTTACCGTGGAACCAGTGTCAATCAGGGCCGTGCATGGAAACCCTTCCACTGAGACGGGGACATAACAAAAGTCTCCAACACATGTGCGGCCGACCACCACAACCACGGTCGCTTGGTCGGGGCGGAGTCAATTTCGGAGGGATTCTGGGCTCGGGCCCCCTGTTCGAGCTGTCGGCCCCCGCCCACTGGCGATGGAGGTGTGGAGGCTACGGTCGGGATCTGCGATTCCTCCCCCCCGCAGACCCCGTGTCGTTTCCCTGCGTCTTGACTGTTTTAGGACACCGCCTCAGGAGGTGTCCCGGTTGGCCACAGCCCCAACAAACGGCCGGGGGTGTGGAGGAGTCCCGCGTCGACTGCAGTGCCACCGCTCGGACCATTTCTGAGTTGCTCCCGGTAGGACTGGAAAGCACCTTGCATGGTAGTCTGCCGCCACCGGTTTATGAATGTGTGTGGCATTCAATATATGTGTAGCACTTTGAGATTTTCAGTAATGAAAAGTGCGTTATAAATTGAATTAATTATTATTATTATTATTTCTGTCAGCTCCGAGACCCAAGCAGGTTTCTCCTGGTTCAGCTCTGCCCCCTCCGCAGATCTGCATGCCGGTGGTTGTCCTCTCAGGTCGTTTCCCGCTGCTACTCCCAGCAAACACTCTCTCTCCACTGCTAAGTCCAATGCATCTTGCAGGGATCGGGGGTGCATCAGCTGAACCTGCACACGCAGCTCCGGTGGTGCCAGGGCTCTGATGAACTGATCTTTTGCTAGTTCATTCTGAACCCCTGACTGCATGTGTGAATAGGCTCTGCGTGTGAGGCTCTCAATGTCATTAGCCAAAGCACGCAGGGGTTCACCCGGCAACCTGCTCCTGTTGCAGAGTTTATTTTTAAAAATGTCTGGTTGCACACATTGTCCAAACCGCCTCTTTAAAGCTCCAACTAGTGCATCATAGTCTTTTCTGTCCTCTGAGCTTAACAATAACAAGCAGTCCAGTGCATCATCTTGTAGACAGAGAGCCAGCTGCAGGGCTTTATGCTCTGCTGTCCACCTCCCTGCATGAGCCAGCAGCTCAAACTGTGCATGGAAGGCCTCCCAGCTGGACCTACCGGAGTACTTGGGCGTCTTCAACGGGACGGTGACGTTTTGGACGACGTAACTGTCATGGCTGCCGCCATGTGAATCTTTTGGCGCGCTTGGAGAAAATGGCGTCGACGGACCCGCCCCCCCGCCGGTCTTCAGTCCTGCTTCGGCAGCCATGCTCGCTGCAGAGCTGTGCGGAGCAGCCGTCGCCTGAGTTATTTTAGCGAGCTCCTCTCTCCGGCCCTCCTCGTCCTCTACTCCCTCCGCTTTAATTTTCACCTGGGCGAGCGCTCCGTCCATGACGCTGATGTCGCGGGTGGAGGCAACGAGCCAGTAGTACTCACTCAGCTCGATAGCGTTGGTTTACTTCTGACACCAATGTAATGACGCCAACACTGCAGACGGAGTCCAGCCAAACGGGGTTTATTCAGAAACAGGGACGAGCTGCTATTACCGAGGCTGCAGCTCACGCCTTAACAGAAAACGCGGTACACACGCGAGCGAACACACTGCTAGCTGCCTGCTAACAACAACACACTCCCGGGCTCTTCTTCTTCGTCTCTCTTTTTCCTGGTCCCTCCTCCCTGCTCCTACCCCTCTCCTGCCCCCACGACCAATCCAACACATGAGGGCGGGGGACAACAGAATCACAACAGCTCAACAGAACACAGTACAACTGAACAAATACACAGAAATACTTGGACCCAAAGCAGAACCAAACACAGGGTCGTTACAATACTGTATGTTCTTAATTTCATGTGTACAGCACTTTGTTGCAGCTGTGTTTTTTTAAATGGCTTTATAAATAAAGTATAATTGTTATTTTTATGTTTTAGTTCAATTTTTAGTGTATTTGCGATCGCTCCCAACGCGCAGCCGGCAAAAATTAAACGAGCGGACTCCCGGCATAGGGACCGGCGGCAACGGGACACTGCTTCTGGCGGATGGAGCGGAGCTTCAACTGTACAGCCTCGTTGCAGCCTTGCAGCAGCCTCGCAGCAGCGAGGACCTTCTCCTTACGGATTAATTTACGGGAGACACTTGGTGAACTTTGTGTTGTCTTGACTGGAACAGCGATAACTCCCAAAATCTCCGCGTGCAACGAGCGGAGCTGGCGAACACCGGAAGAGGAACAAGCTAACATTAGCATCGGATTCGGGTGGTCTAATGCTAAAAGGAGCAGCAAATTGCGGCGCGCTCAGACGGGTTTCGGTAAGTTATCTTAAGCTAACACTAACAGTAAGTCAAATGAGTAATAAAAAAAGAGCTAATTTTAAAACAACAACACATTACAGATACTGGCTGTTACAGAGGGCGTAAACAGATCGTTGAAGGGCGTGGACTTCAGAACTCAGTATCAGAAACCGGTCGTTCAAAACGAAAGTTAAAAATGGCAGAATTAAAAAGGGTATAATTGATTATCTAATAATTATTTTGTGCATTAAATTGAAGGAATAGGGTCTGGATATCCCACAGAAATACCATAAAATTTTAAAAAATACATCTGAGGTCCCCTTTAATATTACTGATATTTTGTTAATGTCTTATGATTGAACTACTTCACATTTCTTGTTATTTTACCTGGTGACTAAAGATGAACACTGTTCTCTTATGGTCATGTTCAGAGACTCCCTCCCTACTATTTGTGGAGAACAGTGGTAGTGTATACCAGATGGCCAAGAAACGCCGCACACTGGGCCCTGGTGAACGTCAGAGGACAGCTACAGAGGTCAGAGAAGCTAAATGCATGATGTAGGTCTTTTACAATGTTTTTCATCATAGTAGTTCTGTATTGTGAAAACGTGAGGAGCAAACCTTAAAAGAGTCCCTATATAATATAATAGTCTACTTCTTTACAAGTGCAATGTGAATTTGAATTGTTGCTATTAAATTAACACATACAGTATACTCATAAAATAAATAGTTTTTATTAGGGGTGTAACGAGATCTCGCGATATTAAACTCCCGCGATATCTCTCGTTGAGAGGTAACGTTGTCTCGCGAGTCGCTAATGCTAGCGCTAGCAGAGCCCCTAGCAAGTCAGCGTCACAGACAGCATGGCTTCGCCGGATGAAGTTGCTATAGAAGACGCCCCAACTACTGATGGAGGGTCCCGGTGCTGCAGACGCCTCTACATTGATGGAGGGTCCCGGCGCTGCCCGACACTTGTGTAAACACCGGTGTGACCGGCGTTGCCAGATAGAGTCCCACCCACCCAAAGCACTGTTTACCTGCAAAAGTCAGAAGGAAAATCGCGGTGAACCGCCCAATCTGGCAACACTGGTGAGTGACGGCTGCAGATTCAGTGCTGATGCGGATATTTATGTTCAATTTTTGGAAAGTCCTGCGTGAATATCTATTTTTTTTAAACAAAGTTGAACGTTCTAAGGTCTAAGGAGATTCAATCAGTAAAATGAAGACATCAGTTGAGTTTGTAATACATGTTAAAACAGAATAAAAGCCTTTTTGCGGCATAAAACCGATCTTTGAAGTTTTCTTGAACTAATATTAGAATCTCGTCTCGTTCTCGCGAACTCTGTAATTTGTCTCGTCTCGAGAGTTTTGTGTATCGTTACACCCCTAGTTTTTATATGTTAAATAATTAGTAAGCTAACTATTAGCCAATTCCCTATCCTCTTGACTACCAGGAAAAATAAATATTGCCCATGTCCAATATTTTATTATTCATATGGAAGAGAAAGGTGCCATAACCAACCCTTTCATATTTAGCATCATTGAAAAGCCTTAAATGTCCTCTGTAGAGAGCAAAATGAGTTAATTCACTAATATGCTGTGGGTGGGAGATATTCAGGTTTACAAATGTCCTCCAAGGAGGACAAATTTAAACTGCCGTTAGTCAGGAGGATATTTTATTAAAGTGGTGCATTCATTTTTTAGGTTTGTGACACCATCTTGGGCCATGTAAAACCCAGATTTACCTTCACAAATCATCTGATCAGTGCTACGCTGCTGCAGGCAGACAGATTCCAGCAGTACCACAGTCATTTCCCTGAAGCAGCACTGAACTCCACCATGGAGGCGTACCCACTGCTGAACAAGAACAAACTGAAAACTGAACTGGCTCTCATCTACAGCGATGAAGAGTTCAAGAGCTGCAGTGGTGCTGTGGCTCTGTATCAGCTCTTCATGGGGAGCAATCTTCATGACACCTTCTCAGAGACTGTGACCCTCATGAAGATCCTCATCACAACTTCTTTGACTACAGCTGAATCTGAGAGATGCTTATTTTTTTTTTTCTTACATTTTTGGGCTCTAGTGGCCTTTATTGTAGAGGGAGAGGGCAAAACAGGTAGAGAGAAGGGAGAGACACTGCAGAAAGAAGCTCGTCGGGTCTGGGACGCGAACCCGCAACGCCTGCAGAGAGGCTCAGCCTCAATATGTGCCGCGCGCTTATCCCCCACACCAAAGCGGCGGCACTGAGAGGTGCTTTTCAACACGAAGCAAATAAAGACCTTCCTCAGGAACACGTTGTCACAGGATCGTCTCAATGCGTTGGCCATGCTCTCTATGGAGAAAAATCTTGTCAAAGCCATCCCTGACTTCAACCACAGAGTCAGTGAGAAATTTACTTCTCTCAAGGATAGAAGGGAAAAATTTATGTCCAAAATGTAGAACACTACATAATGTTGCTTTTGTTGAAACTGTTAATTTAAATACACAGTGTGATACCTTAGTGTTTAGAGCTGAAAGCACTACAGAGGGTGGTGCAAACAGCAGAGAACATCACTAGTAGCAGTCTCCACACCAACTAGAACATTTACCACTGCAGACATCTGTGTAAAGCACGTAGCATCATCAAGGATTACATCCACTCCGCACAAGGGCTTTTCCATCTACATTACTATACTACCCTGGGGCAGACAATACAGGAATCTGTCATCACACACAAAAAGACTAAAGGACAGCTATTATCCACATGTTGTCAGAGTAGCAAAGCGCTGCGAAGGCCAATTGTAATCGCTCGATTTCTTCATTATTATTTTTCCTTCAATTCGCGCGGCTGTTTGGGGCTTTTAGCATAATCAAAAACTCACCAAACTTGACCCAAAATTGTCCCCAAACTAAATTTTTTGGATTCTGGTGGAATCGCAAGTGGACGTGGCAAAACTGCTCTACAACACCCCCTAACATGTGTTGGGGGAAACCGTAGGTCGTACAGACCTGAAACTCGGTACATAGGTAGATCCCCCCGATTCAAGAAAAAAATGTCTCTTGGAGGTACCCTCTAAAATGCACAGGTAGGTGGCCATTTTGGGTCAAAGGTCAAATTTTGGTCATTTTTCATTTTTACTCATGTCGAACTCTGACGAACTCCTTCTCAGGCATTCGACCTATCGGCTTCGTTCTTAGTCAGAATACAGTTAAGGCATGGGGCTTTAAAAATTATAAATAAAATTGACTTTTCGTATATGTTCAGGGGGCGTGGCGGAGCGGGGAACTTGGCGTACTCGTCGAAACAAACAAAACGCCATAACTTTCTCATTAAACGGTCAATTGACACCAAACTTGGCATGAGGGATCCTGGTTGGATGCCTGACGATCCTATGTTGTCATAGTCTGACCTCACCTAAGCCCTGCCTCCTCAGAGCAGGAAGTGACTTTTTCTGCTTAAGCTCCAACTCTGGCTCTCTTGATCTAATCAAGATGATCTTGTATCAGATGACTGATAACAAGTTGGTCTCACTTGTTTTCAAGTGCCAACGGTTTACAGAAGAGGGTGTGGCTGTGGCAGCGCGGCGAAGTCACAGGTCACGCCGCCGTCATACGTTTTCCTCTAGATTCCACATGTTTCAGCCCAGCTGCACCAAACTCACTGACATCGATCCTTGTTCATCCCCCGGCAGGGATCCAGTGAATACTTGGTGGGCGTGGCCAAATTCCTCAACAGCGCCCTCTAGAATATTCTTAAAAAAACAGCCCCCAGCCATGCTTTGTCCCAGAATTATGAATCTTGGTACACATGTGTATCTTGTCAAGACCTACGAAAAAGTCTCTTGGAGCAATGGTGCAAAGCAAACAGGAGGTCGGCCATTTTAGGTCAAAGTCACAATTTTGTCTATTTCATTGACGTCATATCTGAGCAAACTCGTCCTAGAGCTTTCGAGATCCAGGCGTCAAACTCGGTCAGCACCATTTTGAGGCATTGAAGATCAAAAGTTGTTAAAAGTTTTTTCTATGTCAAAGCATGTGGGCGTGGCCAAGCCTAAAATCTGGCCATTCTCCATGAAACATCAAGCTGGAATAACTTCCCACTATGAGCTCCCAGCTGCACCAAACACACTAAGATCCATACTTATCCATCCCTCGACAGGACTGCAGTCCAATATGTAGTGGGCGTGGCCTGATTCTTCCACAACGCCCCCTAGAATATATTTTTAAAATCAGCCCCCAGCCATGCTTTATCCCAGAATTATGAAACATGGTACACATGTGTACATTGTCAGGACCTACAAAAAAGTCTATTGGAGCCCTGGTCCAAAACCAACAGGAAGTCGGCCATTTTGGGTCAAAGGTTCGTTTTTTTGGCATTTCTCAGTTACAAAACACACTCCGCATTGACTGTACTTTGTCATACAAGCATGGAATTTGGTACATTTACCCAGCTCATCAAGGTGTACAGAAAGGCCTCTGGCACCAATGCTGTACAATAAACAGGAAGGTGGCCAAATTGGATTGAGGTCACAAATTTCACACCTTTCTGGTGGTTTAAAGCCACTCCATCTCTCATGCCCTTGACCTAGTCAAGATGATCCTGTGCTAGAAGGCATACAATACATTGATCTGATGTGTTTTAAAACACTAGGAGTTTTTGTTGGAGGATGTGGGCGTGGCAGTGTGGTGAATACAAGACCAGCAGGCGATGCTGGAGCTCTGGAGTTTGCATGTGATTTTGAATATTTGGCAAATGTGCACCATGATAGCGACTGGGCGGACTAGCTAGAGTTCACACGCTCGCCACAATAAGGGCGGAGCAGCGCTTTGCTGCGAGGGCCTCAACGCCGCTTGTGGCTTTAAATATTATTATTATTATTATGAAAAGACCTCTAGTCTGTTTACCGCCGGTACCTGCAGACGTGCGTGACTGGAGGTGTTACCTATTTGTGTATTGAGGATAAAAACCCATCACCCAAGCGACATCTCTGAGAGTGAGTGGAAGAATACAGAGCAAAGACGAAGGACAACAGAGAAAACTATAGAAGAACCATGCTGCCCAAGAGAAGGTCTTACACCGCCGACTTCAAGCTCCAGGTCTGTCATGTCATATTTCTGTCATCTTTATGGGCGGGTGAGCGTGTAGTAATTTTAAAGCCGCTTTATTCATGTTGTTGTAACCGTCAAAGTGCATTTATTAACAAAAGTTAAACAGAGACACACTCTTACAATAATCTCAGCTAACAAATATATATTTTTAGGCGTTTCTGTTGTTAAATTTTAATAAAATTCAGCTGTCGCTGCACAGCGGGTCTGTCTGCTCTGTGGGTGCGCGCGTTGTGTTGTTTACCGGTACTTTTTAAATTCATCTGATTTGTAAAGATTTATTAACAAAAGTTAAACTAAGACACACTCTTACAATAATGTCAGCTAACAAATATATATATTTTTAGGTGTTTCTGTTGTTAAATTTTAATGAAACGCAGGGTTTCTGCCTGCTGCGCGCGCACGCATTGTTTCATCAGACGTAGCAAAACAAATTTTTAAATCCAGCTCATTTCACAAATACGTTAATTTATTAAGGAAAAGTTCAGCTCAGACACAGATTTGCTATAATTTTTATCAAACAAATAATTGTTTTTAAGTGTTAATCTTCTTAAAGCCTTGCTGTGCGTTCCTGTGGCAGACATTTGCAGCAGAGCTAAACACTCGGTCCACATTTCCGGGTTGTCTCAGCGGTGACGCGTCCCGTCAGCGGTGGGTGACGCGTTACGACGGCGGTGACGTAGGTGCGATCTATGTTAAGGTGCAACCAGTTTATGGGTTTTCCAATTATTTGCCAATAATTGGACAAAGCGATCTATATAACGGTGCAACCTATATTCTGGAAAATACGGTAATTATGTGCAATATACAGGTCCTTCTCAAAAAATTAGCATATTGTGATAATGTAATGATAAAAATGAAACCCCATGTTGACTCAAGCCCAGGGGCCCCCATCCTCCTAAATCCGGCCCTGGCAGCTGTATTACTTCATCAGGTAATCAGAGCGGTCCAGAGCAATAACACAAGCTGTATGAGTTTTTAAATCTCTGAATCTAAGTCTGAACGTTGTTATATGCGCAGGCTGAGCATCGCTATGAGACATTCATCACGTCAACACTTCAAAAAGTTCAGCTCTTAATGAAAAAACTAACTGATTTTGTCAACAACAAGCCCTGGACCAGATTAAAGCCCTGCCATGATGATGAAGAGTGAGAGATTCAACAGTTCAGAGGTATTGTTTTATTATTATCTAAATAATCTTTTTTTTAAATCATAATCTTATTAACTTGTTTTTTTTTTATCTCTTTTGTTTTTTTATTTCCAGTCTGTGACAGAGGTAAATCCACCTGCAGCTAAGTGATGACTGAACTGTGTTACGAAATCGCTACTCTCCTCAGCTCGTTCTTTGTACTGGAGAGTAGGACCGCAACTATAAGCACGTGATGAGAAAGAAAAGAAACAAAAAGAAACAAAACTGGCACCAGAGACAGAACACACAGTGAGGTGGGGCTTACCTTTGATGTCCGATCAGTCTCAATCAGCTGACATCCTGGAGGGGCGAGCCCGCACGATCCTTCATCCGTCACTGTTCAATAGTTGTTGTTTCTTTGTTTTTCTTTATAGTTTTCCTCAGTCCTGCTTCAGTGCCTCAGTCTTAGAAGAATATATGGGAGAATGTACAACCATAGGGGCAACATGAACCTTTTCACCTGCCAAATCATTCCCCAGTATAAATGTGACACCCGGAATGGGTAAACTGGACACCACCCCAACTTTAACCACTCCTGTCACTAAAGATGACTGTAAATAAACTTCATGCAGAGGGACATAATTAAATTCAGCAACATCATTGTTCACTCCTTGAATAAGTGTACACATATTCAGTGAGCTAGAAGGAGGAAGAGTTGTATCCTTCACCACCCAAAGTGACTGAGCAGCGCCCGTATCTCGCAGAATAACTACAGGATAACCATTTCCATCAACAGATACAACCCCAGAAGAAATAAAATCTTTATACAAATCCAACACAGCACTGTTTGAGCACTCACCAGCATTCTTTGACCTGTCTGCCACTAGTAAACCAGGTTTAGGAGTATTTTCCTTATTTTGTTTACTCGCCAAAGCCCAACACTCAGTTTTCTTGTGCCCCTTTTTACCACAATAGTAGCACACCAAGGTTTCTGAATTCATACCACCCTGTCGCTGTGTCATGCTCTGTGATGTCTTGAACCCTCCTCTCACTAAACACTGATGAGTGAGTTCAAAATCATCAGCCATAACTGCAGCTTTCTTAATGTCGTCGACCTTTTGATCCTCTAGGTAATTTCTCACCTCAAAAGAAACACTATTTTTAAAATCTTCTAAGAGAATAAGCCGTTTCAATTTCTCATAGTCCTGACCGACATTCTTTGACCGCACCCATCTGTCAAATGCTATCTCCTTCTCCCTAGCATATTCAATGTAAGTATGAGTCTCAGTTTTTACCAGGTTACGAAAACGCTGTCGATAAACCTCTGGAGACAGTTGGTAAGCAGCCAGAACAGTGGATTTTAAATCCTCATAAGATGAGGATTTCTCTGCATCAAGTGCAGCATAAACCTCCTGAGCTCTGCCAGTAAACACACTCTGTACCAGAAGAGACCATTTATTCTCAGGCCACTTTAGAGATTTTGCTATCTTTTCAAAGGACAGAAAAAAAACGTCTACTTCTGTTTCACAAAACTGAGGAACTAATCTGATGTTTCTACTTAAATCAAAACCTCTTTCTGCTTCCATAGCTGCAATTTTCAGTTTTTCTACTTCCAGCTTTTGTTGTTCGTTCTCCAGTTGTTTATGTTTGTACTCAAACTCCAGCCTCATTCGTTCTCTGTCTAACTGAAGCGTGGCAGCTTCCTGTGCTGCTTTCTGCCTGATGCGTTCTTTTTCTAATTCTAATTGAGCAAACTGTAACTCTAAAACGTTGGGGTGTGTTTCCGGAAGACTTTCAGGGGAAATCTTATTTATTAATGCTTCAATTAAGTCAACCTTTTTAGTACCAGGTGGACACTGCACCTTCAAGTGTTCTGCTATTTTGAACAGTTCTACTTTTTTTAGTTGATACCAGTCTCTCATTTTCAAAATCCGACCCTCCTCTAGGAATTCTTCAATTTTAAATTCCTCCATAACTTCACACTAATTTTAACTACTGTTAAAGGAATCAACGAAACACCAATATGATTTAAATGGTAGCTTAAAGTCAAAAGGATGTTCCGTGATCCCGGACGAGCCCCCACTTGTTACGAAATCGCTACTCTCCTCAGCTCGTTCTTTGTACTGGAGAGTAGGACCGCAACTATAAGCACGTGATGAGAAAGAAAAGAAACAAAAAGAAACAAAACTGGCACCAGAGACAGAACACACAGTGAGGTGGGGCTTACCTTTGATGTCCGATCAGTCTCAATCAGCTGACATCCTGGAGGGGCGAGCCCGCACGATCCTTCATCCGTCACTGTTCAATAGTTGTTGTTTCTTTGTTTTTCTTTATAGTTTTCCTCTTTTTTCTTAAAAGCGCACCACTTGTGTGTTCATCTGTGGTTGTTGTTAGCAGGCGTGATAACTTCCCCGGTGCATGTAATCTGTTAGCGTCCAGCCGGTTCATCCAAAACAAACCCGGCCAAAACCATCCGACGCTCCCCTCTGGGTTCCGTCCCGAGGTGAATGCTCCGCTTCTCTCTCCAGAGCCTTCCGCACCGTCCTTTAAGATATTTTTCTCTTCACCAAAACTCCACTGCTGCAGTAGCGTCCAACACGCCACTCCATCTGTCACAATCACCCTGCAGGTGTGTTACCAGCGCAGCTAAAACCACTTAGACTGGCTGAGCCCCGCCCCCCTCCACCAGTGAACTGTCAAAGGTGCCAAAAAATAATAATAATAAACAAACAAAAGACAAAACAAAGTAACCACGTAACAACTGAACTCTGAACTGTTCCCACAGTCCCACCTGTCTCACCAAGAAGAAGTTGTGAGTACAGTAATGAGGACAAATACAGCCACACTGCTGCTACTGGACAAAAACTTGATTAGTTAGATTGTAAACAGTCTGTTGCTGCTTATTGTTCTGATTCTGACTGTTATTGCATTTATTAAGATTTTTATTATTGTTCATATAGTTTATTTATTGTAGAGTGCTGTTTATTTAAAATATCATCCAAATGGGTCACTTTTATTTATTACTACAATACAATACAAACATATTTTTGGCACATTTTCAAAATAAACATTTTGTAAGTCTTTATTTTGTAAAAAAAATAAAATAAAAATGTACCGAAAAAACCCGAAAATAAACCGAACCGAGCTCTCCTTGTAGTTGAACAATCCGTGTATGGTTCGTTCTTTCGTTATTCCGTTTCAAAATAAAAACCAAATAACCAAACAAGCTTTGGTTATTTGGTTTTTTCGTTTTAAAACGAAATTACAAAAACGTTTTTTAAACGTTTTTTTCATTATTTCGTTTTTCAAACGAAATTAGAAAAACAGAAATTACAAAAATAAAAAAAGGGTACGTTTTGTTTTGTTTGTTTGTTTAACTGCAACGGTTAAACCAAAGACGAGCTTTTATTTTGATGTTACTGAACGGGACCTTAAACCGGAACCGGAAATGGAATATCTGAGTGTAAAATAGATACAGTACGTTGTTGTCTTATTTAGAGGGAATCAACGTATTTAATTCAGAGCTGATGATCTAACCGTCAACAAGATTTATTTCATATTCCAAGTAAGTAATTAAATCATTACATTTGATAAACTTCCGTGTATGTTTAACAATAATTGACCGTAGGCTAATGCTAACGCCTCTCGCTGAGGTCTGTTTACTCATAGCCCAGATTAGTTTTTTAATCTTATGTTTATGTTTTGAATCATTGGCATCAAGATGTAGCAGTATAGAAAGTGTTTTGGAATTTGGAATAACACGTGGAATACGACATCAGAAATTTTACATTTTAAGTAATTAAAAAATAAGTGTGTTATGGGCAAACCACACGGTTTTATAACAAATCAATTTATTATTTACCATTTAGATACTTTTTTTTTCTTTCTTTCAGGTGCGTGCAGACTCTGTTTTATTGACAGCTGATGGCAACAGAGGTGTTTTGCCTCACTGGTGGAGGGGCTTTTGACACTTTTGAACTAGAGGCAGTAGCCAAGGTAACTACATTTTAATTAAAACAGAAACTGGAGATCACATTATTCTTCAATGCTGAAAACTGAGTTTGACTTGAATGTTTGTGTTTTATTTAAAAAAGGTACTGCTTTCTGGAAGCAGCACACAAGAAAAACATGCTGTTGTGCTTTAAAATTATCACATGAATCCTGTACAGTATAGACATACATTATCCTACCACTGGGTAATTAGTCCTCACCAGAGGTTTAAGAATAGACTAAATTAGCTGTTTTCTCATGTTGATTGTTCAAGCACCCCTAAATATAAGACAAACGTTGTTCTATCGTCAGATGCCTTCTTGTGGTGAATTTATTTTCACTTTTTTTCTAGGCCGAGGAATACCCAATCAGCTGCCAAAATTGCAGAAAGCCTGTTACCCTGTGCAACTGATGCACATCACCTTTGAGATCTTCACTGCGAACAGAGTCAACCTTTGGTGTGGATCCATTTCATAATGAAGAAGACAGAAGCCTGGCAGAGGTGGAGTTTGGGGCTGCTTACCCAGTCAATGACTACAGCATTTTCACTGAAGCACTCTTCTGCCTGCTCCATGTGACAGAGACATGTATGAAATGTTTAAGAAGGTGTGAAAATTTAATAAATTATTCACGTTTAAAATAAATGGTGATTGTGAATTAATCCAAAATGATCATTTACAGTATACAGTATATAAAAAAAAATTAAGAGAGAAATTCAGTTTCGGTGCAAAACAATCTTGTAAAATGTCTGTATAAAAAAACCTTTTGAACATTATTTATAAATGTAAGACAATTTTTTCTCAATGTCATAAAACAATATTGTGATGAAAAGTAAATAAAGTAAAAATAAAGAAAACTTGTTTAAGTGTAGGAAGTTGGTTAGAACACAACTGAGTGTATGTGGTATTCAAAATCCTCCTCGTGACACTTTGGACAGCGAGTACGGCTGCTCTGCCACGGCTGCAGGTGAGACTGGCAACCAAGAAGACTTCTACAGCAGTCTGCAAACATTGGCTCCTTCATAGGCTCTGTATTTAACATAAAAATGGGTAACATGTTAGTATTATTGCAACATTGCACAATATTTCTTAACAAGTTTTACATTTCCTGTAATTTGCTTGGTATACACAATACTTATCAATATCAACTATATAATATTCTGCATAGCAACCTAAAATCAATAAAATGACCTTTACATGAGAGTTAAAGCTCAGAGAGGGGGGGGGGGATTGCCGAAAGGTCGTCGGGACTGGGACTCGAACCCGACACCCGCAGCGAGGGCTAGCCTCAGAACATGTGCCGCGCGCTCAACCCCCACACCACAGCGGCGGCACAATAAATTTAAACAACTTTAAAATTTACAGCTTTGAAATTCATAGTTAATTAAAACTTTTGGGCGTTGTTATTTATAAGAAGCTGACATTCATTCAACCTTTATTTAGTCAGGTAAATCGACATAGAAATCTCATGTACATTACTTAAGAATAAAAACATCAATTGCATTACTACTTCTTCTTTCGGCTTTTCTCTTTTCAGGGGTCACCACAGCGAGTCATCCTCCTCCACCTCACTCTGTCCTCTGCATCCTCTGTCCTCACTCCAACTACCTTCATGTCCTCTCTAACTGCATCCATATATCTCCTCTTTGGTCTCCCTCTTTGTCTTTTTCCTGGCAGCTGCATTTCTAACATCCTTCTACCAATATACCCACTGTCCCTCCTCTGGACATGTCCAAACCATCTCAGTCTGGCCTTCCTTATCTCCCAGTTGTTTAACATGTGCTGTACCTCTGATGATCTCATTTACGGTGGCCCCAAGGTGTAAATCAACAACATTTAAAAAAACGGAATTACATTTGAAAAAACACAACAAAAACAACAAAAACACAACGACATTTGAAAAAACAGAATTACATTTGAAAAAACGAAATTACATTTGAAAAAACACAACAACATTTGAAAAAACAAATTACATTAAGCAAACCGGAAGTGGCCAAAGCGGAAGTGGCCCGAATCACATTAGAAAAAAAACGGAATTACATTTGGAAAAACACAACAAAAACAAGAAAAACACAACAACATTTGGAAAAACGAAATTACATTAAGACAAACTATTGTTTTTTCCACTATTTTTTTTTTTACTTTATTAACAACACAAAACCGAACACAGCACACACACACGCACACACAAACAAACAAACACACGGAGGTACAGTTAGCATGCTGTTTAGCCTGTAGCTATAAACTGTTTTGTTAGATTTTTCTACCTGGATTATTGAGCATGCATCAGGGTGTTTTGTTCATGCTTAAAGAAGACACGACGCTGCCTGGAAGAACTCACAAGGATCTTCAAGGTAATTAAGTTTTGTTGACGTACATTTCAGTTACATTACTCGTGCGGCATAATGTGTTGTTTACATAACATGCTCATTGAAACGTTAATCGAAGCCCCCGATTTTGCAAACTATAAGTATATTTGTCCACAGAGAACTAGTGTGTGTAAGTTAGCAAGTGTAGCAGCGATTAGCTGTTTAAGTTAGCACAAATGCTAAAACAAGTTTCTTCAGTTTTAATAGAGAGACCGACAGCAAGCTCAATTTTAATATTTACACTGGGCAGCTGTTTAATCTGTGCTCATCTTTAATCTGCAGTCACCACAAATCTTAATATATCGGTTGCATGCTTTAAATCAACGAGGCTAGCCTGTAAATAAAGGTTGAATGAATGAATGAAAAATAGTATTTAACTATACATGTAGATAACAACCTTAATTTGTTCGGACTCTAAGTGATTTAATGTTTAGTTTCCCTGGAGGTGTCGCAATGAATTAATGAATGACATTACTGTCAGCGTACAGTAAAATGTACAATGAAATTAGGAGTATCTTCCATACAGGAAGTAATAAAAGCAAACGAACTACATCACACACTACATATGTACGCAGTACTTTATAAAAAATATACTAGTGAAGCTAGAACAGTGGTAGTTCCAGCGGTCAGGTGTTCTTAACTGTGAATGCACATCATGTAAATACTGTTGTAAAGTACCCTGATGCATGCTCAATAATCCAGGTAGATTAGATCCAAGTAGAAATGGATCAGTCTGTGGCACTGCTCAGGTGTTATGAGAGCCCAGGTTGCTCTGATAGTG
>JBBPBX010075181.1:0-14114 GCA_038048925.1 Garcialebias charrua | reverse complement strand
CATACTTGGTAGATTCAAAGTGAAGTACGTGTATACCGGTACTTCTAATGAATTTTCTTGCAGTCGTACAGTAGATCTCGCTCAATCACGTGCATGTGTCCATGTGAAAGTCATAATATGTCAGAGTTTTACCCTTCTGAGGTCTGTCTTGTGTTCCTCAATATTATGTTTGAAAATTTGATTCAGAATTATCCATTTCTGCAATGCTATAAATCTCTGGTTGAATGAGTTTGGTATGGAAGAATGTGACCGACACACAGAGCCCCGATGTCAGCTTTACGCACATTTGGGATGAAATGAAACAGAGTGCAAGTCTCTTGCGCAACATCAGTGCCCAAACTCATTATTGCTGTACAGACTGAAAGGGCACAGCTTCCCACAGAAACACCTCCTCCTTGTGGAAAGCCTTTCAAGAAGAGTGGATACTGTTAGAGCTGCACAAGAGCGACCGACTCCACACAGTTTCCCAAAATAAGACTGTACAGGTACTGAAACGTCCTGCCTGCAGTTCAGATCCATGTCCAACAGAGAATGTGCAACATAAGTTATGTCAAAATACCCTCCACTGCTATAAGAAGTTTTCCCTTTCAAGTTTGTTGGATTATTCAAGCATCTGTTAATGCGTTTAAGCATGAAAAACCCAAATGCGATTATTCAAGCATCTGTTAATGCGTTTAAGCATGAAAAACCCAAATGCGACTGTGACCTCACCATGCGGAAGCAGCTACGAACGCTTGGCTCCACATTGCTGCCGCCAAAGGCAGCGACCTCACCCAGCTGCCGGGGGATCTGGATGGCTTCGTGGAGCAGCAGGCTGAGGTGACGCTGGTCTGTCAAACCTCCAGAACCAGACACCTGACGGAACAAATCTGAAACGCACACACACACACACGCATTTATCCATAAATTATGCAGCACTTAATCTGATTAGGTACCAGCAAGTGTAGCAGCATAAATTATACAGTGGGATGTATTTAAGCATAAATACATGTGCGTTGTCTTTACATTTGACTAAATTGTTTCTCTAAATATCTACATCTGTCATTTGCCGTTTACCAGTTCTGCTTCTTTTTCGAGCTCAGTAAAGCAAAAACAGCAATTAAAGGCAAAATCTGCTTTTCCATATATTTGTTTTTAATCTCAGATTTTTTGGCATTTAAGCTAACCAATTCTGGTTTATTGGAATAAAACTCACTTTGCTAAAATATAAATAAAAACTAGATTTTTTTAAATCAATGACTATTCAGTTTGGAAATGAAAACCTGCATAAGTTCCTCACAGTGGGCTCCTCACAGGAAAGCGCTATATAAATAAGCTCCATTTTACCATTTACCATTTAAGTGACATGTTTTTCTGCTAAGTGTGGAGTCTGCTCGTCACTAAAGAGATGAATCCTGACAGGCGTGTTGAGTCTGCTGCACAAAGTCACCACACACATCCCTTACATCTCCATGTTTATGGAGTTATTCCTCACCACAATGAGACCGTTTGGCTCTAACACCCGCATTTCAAACAGCCTCATCCTGATCGCCGTCACATTCCAGAGCTGGTGCTGGTGCGACATTTGAAACAGAGTTTTCATCATGTTTATTTTTTAAGACATATCCTCTGTGTTTAAAACCACTTTTTCTATTAAAAAAAGCACTTTGCAATGTTGAAAAGTCTGTGGCTTGGCACTCCAAACCTCAAATTATCCAAAAAACAATTTAAACTGGTGAAAAATGGAGCAGCTGACCTCGGTAGAATATATTAAATAACCTTTTTGATGAAAATAAAAATGTGAAAAATAAAAAAAAATAGAAAAAAGAAGGGTTCAGACTAAGTAGTGTGCATCACACTACACAACGTTAAAAGGTGATTAAAATATAAGAACCATCGGATCCATTTAAAAGCTTCAGATTGGTTTTAAGATATTATTCTAGTGATTTCAGCAGGTATACACGATATTAATGAGAAAAATCCCACTCCCACATGAATCCAGACAAAAAAGAGTTGATATTTTATTGATTATTCAATTAAAGTTGAAAGTTGAAATTGACTACCGGTATATTTCAGTGTTGGACAGAACTTGTGCCACAAATGACTAATCCTGTCAGGAGTTTGAGAGTACTGTCACATTTTCTGTATACACTACAAGCTGTTCCAGGTCCAAATAGCTCTTCAAACAGCCACTTTTTATTTTACCTCCACGTGCAGGATGAGAAAAGCATATGTCCGACTAGAGCTTTCAAAAACACCAGTTATAAACTTATTAAATTACTTGTAGTCTTTGAAGAAATGCATACCATCCTCATGCTTTTGAACCCGTTCAGAGGACCAGACTAAACTTTTTAGGTTTTTCTACCTGGATTATTGAGCTTGCATCAGGATATACCATCCTCCACTTTTCATGGCAGAGTTTTAGACTCAAACCATCTGAGGTTGAGAATTGATGGAGTTGTAGTCATTTTGTGTAAACCTTGATAATTTGTAAATGACTCTCAGCTACGATCACATCCAACTCTAGCTCAATACACTGTATCTGCAAAACTGAGTGAGTTATAGCCATTTTTGTGTTCGTTAATGTCAAATATTGAATTAGATTGACCCCAAAAGCGAATCAGTTGTAGATGCACCTCCAATCAACTTTGCTCAGATGTTCGTGTGATAATAATAATAATAATGAATTTAATTTATAACGCACTTTTCATTAATGAAAATCTCAAAGTGCTACAAAGTGCAACAGAATTTAAACGTCAATAAAACAAGTAATAAAACAAGTAAAATCAATAACAGTATCAACTAAGATCAAAGGTAGAATCATGAGGAGGCAGAGTATGCTCGGTTGAAAAGAAAGGTCTTCAAGCCGCTCTTAAAGTCAACCAGTGACTGTGGGGCTCTCAGGCAGTCAGGAAGAGAGTTCCACAGGCGGGGGGCAGCCACACTGAAAGCCCGGTCTCCCATGGTCCTTAATTTGGTTCTCGGAATGTGAAGGAGATTACTGTTCTGTGACCGCAGAGATCGGGTGGATGAGTATGGAATAAGAATGTCCTTTAGATAATCTGGTGAAGTTCCGTGTAAGCATTGATGTGTAATGAGAGCAGTTTTGTACTGAATTCTGTAGGCGACAGGAAGCCAATGGAGGTTATGTAGAATGGGCGTAATATGTTCAAATTTACGAACTCTCAACAAGATCCTAGCTGCACTGTTTTGAATATATTGAAGCTTCTGAAGGTATTTGCCAGGGATTCCAATAAACAGGGAGTTGCAGTAGTCGTTTTGGTAACAAATACGTTTTGATGCGTTTTGATGGCAGGCAATAAATTTTTTTTAAAGAAGTGCCCAAGCTTGTTCCTGTTTCAGCTAAAGCAAGAGTGTACATGAATAAGGCTTTGGTTAGCAATCCTCTCAAGGTTTCTTGTGCATGTGTACAAGTAAAAAAAGCTTTCTTCATAATGGCACTAGAGCCCTTTCCTCAATTGCACTAAGTGGTCTTTATGTGATACTAGCAATCAGGGCTGCTTTGTTTTGGATCATTGCCGTCGCAGAAGGCACATTCACCTCCATGAGCGAGCACCAGACTCACATTTGTACTTTTCCTGGACATCTGCATTGCACAAGCTCACCAATCCCATCTTGAAGCTGAGAACCCGCATCTTGCCGTTTCGAGGGCTGCAGGAGAAAAAAATCAAAGAGGAAAAAAAAAAGTTCTGAGGTTACAATTTTTGAAAGGCGAATAATCTCGAATTGTTGCGTACTGGATCGTGATAATACTGAGCCCTGCTGGGAGGCATTACACGGGTCGAGGCAGCACAGTACAGGTCAGTGAAGTAGTGTGAAATTGTATTAGAGCACATTCAGGGTAAGTAAAAGCACCACGGGGACTTGAAGTGTGGTCTGAGGATTTTAAGCCAAGAAAAGCAATAAAAATCTCAAATACCATTTACTAATACATTTATTTACCTCACATTTCCAATGCTTGTGAGATTTAAAGTGCTTTTCCTAAATAGATAAATAGTCTGATCTCTAGCCAGCAGGAAGACAAGAAAGGTGAAGGTTTAGTTTTCTCTTTTCTTGCATATAATTCAAAAAGGAAAATGAACAAGTATTGAATTTGAAAGCAAACATTATTGGTGCCAACACAGCCTGGGAGAATTTATTGCCGAGCTAAGCAACATTAGCTAAAACCAAGCTAATCAAATTAACATTTCAATCGCTTTGGGAAAGAAAAATAAAGCCAAACGCATCATGTCAATTGGAGAACAACTGATCAGTGAAGTATGAGATTAAATGAAACAGCTAGTTTAATTTGCGGAGCTGGGTATTGCTTCGGATGCGTTTGTGACGCAGGTCTTTATATTATACCACAGCTTGGTCAAAACATGAAAAATCCTGCACGTTTCAAAGAAGAGAAGATAAAAAAACACGAGTTGTGGAGACAGACGTGAGGGAGAATCGCTGCCTTTCCCCCTGTTAGAGTCCGGGCTGGAGCGAGTCCAGAGGAGATGGTGAGCACATGGAGACGATTGGCTGTCAGCATCTTTCACACACACCTTCTGCTGTGTGCCACATGCCAGCTTCAATATGCACCCCAGCTCTGCTCCTCCGGGGACATATTTCCTCTCACACACCCTGACAACCCTCTGGAGGACACACACACAAATATATACACATGCTACGGCACGCTGTAAACCACAATCACCAGCGTGAACACAAGTTTCAGTCACGTTCCTCGCTGTTAACGATTAATGAGCAATTAATGAAATGTATTCAGAGGGTGAAGCCTCTGATTGTCTCTCATTAGGGAGCGGTTAAGAGCCACAGACTGGGTTTGTTGTTCCTGCATTTTTGTGTTGGTGCTCTGGGGTTTCTCCTGGAGATTAACAGCTGGGAATAAAGATGGACGAGTGCATGTGTCAAAGAGAATTTGTTTCTGTTGTGTCTTGGAGGGGTTCACCCACCCTCTGTCTGGACACGATGATGTATAAAGATGTCTGAAACAAGCTGTGTAACTGGTTACATCAATCTGCATCCACACTTATGTCCTTTGACTGCTGGGAAATGTTAGTATACGTGTATGACGTGACCAGAATGTAGATGTGAATGCTATACGTCAGTGGATTTCAAAACCAATCCCCTCAGAGAGAAGAGGGTTAATATAAAAGGTGATATGGGTATGGGGGTGAGACCACTCCTATTTTTTTTTTTCATATTATTTTTATTTTGTGGCTTAACAAACTGCAAATGGATCTAATGTGCAGACATTCTTAAAAGACAACTTTCTTTTTGAGACGGACCGCAGGGGACGGGCTACAAGCTGGGACGTGTGGAGAGCAGATCCACTCTAT
This sequence comes from Garcialebias charrua, assembly GCA_038048925.1. NCBI lineage: Eukaryota > Metazoa > Chordata > Actinopteri > Cyprinodontiformes > Rivulidae > Garcialebias > Garcialebias charrua. The sequence goes on along the minus strand of JBBPBX010075181.1, from coordinate 8,787 downwards.
GGAATAAAATACTAGTCTCTGTACAGGAGCTCTGAAGTTGGAAGCCAGAGTTGTTACAGCGCCTCCACAGGAGGGTCCAAAGTTTCAAGTCTTGCCCCTCCCAAGGCTTAATTTGAGCCAGATCCTGCTAGAACAGGATTTGGGAGCTATCTTATTTTGGCAAGGTGCGTTCCGGTGACTGTTTGCTCGGATCTGGTAACTCTCAGGCTTACTAGTAATAAAGTTAGACACAAATTTGACTGTCTTGAATGAATAAAACCTATATTGGACATCCATCCATTATCTTTACCCGCTGCTTCCATTTTGGGTCACGGGGGGTCACTGGGGCCCATGTCCAGCCATCACTGTACGAGAGGCGGGGGACATCCTGGACAGGTCTCCAGTCCATCACAGGGACACATAGAGACAAGCGAGACAAACAACCATTCACTCTCTCACTCACACCTAGGGACAATTTAGAGTTACTAATCAGTCTAACATACATGTTTTTGGTCTGTGCAAGGAAACCAGAGCACCTGGAGAAAACCCACACATGCACAGAGAGAACATGCAAACTCCACCCAGAAAGGCCCCATGGACCGGGATTTGAACAAGGGTAACCCGCTCGCTAAGAGGCAGCAGCTCTACTAACTGCACCACCATGCTGCCCCCCCCCCCCTAAAAGTTCAGTCATGGGCAATTTAATTAAAAACACAAAAATATAATTAAACAGCACAACTAAATTGCTAATCAGTTTTACAGTTTATGTGGGTCATCAATAAAATTGTGATTATTTATTAAAAAATACAACGAGAGAAATGTTTGATGGGTAAACATGTGACATACATCACGTATCAAAACAATGGCGCCAATTTGTTACAATAACAACGATCAAAATGTTAAAAACACAGTCCAGTTTACTTTCATTAAAAAAAAAAGGCTTCTCAGTGTACAACTAAACAACAGAGATTTTAACACATGAAGGCAGTGGCAATGGAGATGGTACTGGTGCAGGTACGAGGCGTGTGGGTGAGCGCCGAGCTAACCAGGCTGTCGTACCATCGCCATGAACAGCCTGAGGAGGAGCCTAGGGGTTTAGGTAAACGTAGATGTTTAACAACCCGTGAAAATACACCAGAATGCAGGAAATGGCATCTACTTTATTTAAAAAAATCTAGGGGAGGACCCCCAGACCCCCGACCCTCCCACTATTTGCGTTCCAGCCTTGTTTCCTTTGCAAATTAAGCACAGGCTCTTCTGTATAGACAAAGATATTGCTCTGGATTAAAAACACTTTAATTAGTTATTTCATGATTCAAAGAAAGGTCACGTGACACAACGATTGGCTTAAACTCACAACAAGTGAAAGTGGGACACTTAGTTTAATATTATAATTTCAGTCTATGAAGAAGCGGGTAAAGATAATGGACAGATGGATCCATTCCTTACTGGTCAGCCTCTGTTTCACGGAGGAACAGTTTGCCGTCTGTATAAGGTGTTACTTTGAATCAGGGGAAAAAACGTCAGCGTGATAACAGCCGAGGTGGGAAAACCCTGCTCTCACCACCGGATCTGAACAGGACGTCGGTTGTTGTTCCAAATCTTAATATGTTCATCGAATGTGAACAGACAGGAAAAGGCTGCCTCAGATCAAAGTGATGGAAGATATCCTGCTGTTCAAATTACAGTGAACAGAAAATGCTAACAGCTTACAGCATAAAGTTTCATACAATTCGTATTACTTAATTTAACGTTACACTCCAGTCACATAAGTCACCAGAGAGAGGTTTTCAAAAGGCTTAAGATGTTCTTCATCCAAAGCGGGGCATGGCATGAAGAGATGAGAACCACTGCCTTGTGTTTGTGTGTAATGCGTTTATTTATCTTGTACAAAGTCATGAATGTTAATGTGAAGAAGTTCTTGCTAAGAACACTGAGAATCACACTTGGCTCCCTGATTCCTATAGCTATTACAGAAACGCCATATGATGTGTTACCGAGTGGAGAATATGGCTGCTTGGGAGGAAATATTTCAGAAGCAAAATCTGGTCTCTGAGTTTATAAACTCTACAGGTGTGTCTCAAAAAATGTGAGTATTGTGAAAACATTATTTTTATTTTTTGTCAATCACATCAAAAAGTGGAACTCATATTTTATAGATTCATCACACAGAGTTAAAATATTTAAAGCCTTTGTTTCAGGTCATTTTTGATGATTATGGCTTCAAATAATGACAAATCAAAATTCAGTGTCTCTAAAAATTAGAATATTGTGAAGAGGTTCATTATGTAAACTCCTGGTGTCACACCCTAATCAGCTGATTAACTCCTGGACACGAGCTACAAATGTCTCATTCCTCAGCTGTGTGACCCCAGCTGTTACCTGACCCTGTGTCATCTTTGTGAATGAGGGTCTGATTAACGTCCTCTGTTTCCAGATCTGACTGACTGGTGAAACTTTAAAAAGAACAAGCTAGGGCGCAGAGAGGAGGTCGGACGTGTTGGTCCGATGTCTGTTGGCTCTGCTCTCCATCTCAACACTTGCTCCTTCTAGATGCCTTGCACAGTTGCACTGTGTCACATGTGTTAGTTGTTTATTGCTAGCTGGGTTTGGGAGTTACCAGCAGTCCTGTTTACCAGGTTTTTGGTTTGTAGGGTTTGTTCCGTCAGCTCAGTTCACTTAGTTTATTTGGAAAAGAGTAGATTGCCCTCTCGAGGTTAAGAGTGAGGTTCTGCCTCAAGTGGAGGAGTTCAAGTATCTCAGGGTTTTGTTTTTGAGTCAGGGAAGAATGGAGCAGAAGATCAACAATGGATCGATGTAGCTTCTGCAGTATTGCAGACTGTGCCGGTCTGTTGTGGTGAAGAGGAGCTGAGCTTCAAGGCGAAGCTCTCGGTTTTGTGGTTGGTCTAAGTTCCTTACCAGTGGTCCCGCACTTTTGTAAAGAATGAAACTGCAGATACAGGCGGGCGAACATGAGTTTTCTCTGCAGAGCAGCTGCACTTTCCATTAGAAGAACTGGTGAGAAGTTCAGGTGTTCGAAAGACTCAAGAGTAGTGCTCCTCCACATCGAGAGGAGCCAGTTGAGCTGGTTTGGGGTAAGGATACCCCCTGGATGCCTCCCCAATGATGTTTTCTGGGCAGAAGATCCCAGGGAAGACTCAGGACCTGCTAAAGAGACTATGTCTCTTAGCTGGCCTGGGAACATCTTGGAATGGAAGAACATTTTGTTTGTTTTGGCCAGGACTCCCATCCCATCTCCCTGTTCTGTCCTGGATGATTGTATTTATTAAAAATAATTTTACACATTACAATCATCTGGACTCCAGGGGTTGTGTGTCCTAAGCCACTCCTCAACATACAGTTATAACATGGCATTGGACAAAAGGGCTCCACAATCTTTAAAAACAAACCAATGAGATATTTTCATGAGCTAAAAGGTCTAAGGAAAACATCTGGTCCACCACATCGCTCCAGCTGGTCTACCAGCAGGCTGCCAAGAGCAGAAAAAAATGGGCCTCATCCCACTTTATGCTCGGACAAATCTAAGATGACTGGGAGATGGTTGCTGTTTATAAAAAGTTCATGAGAAAGATATAAAGAAAGGGATTCAAAATATGAAAGACTTATGGCAATTTCTACTGAAGAGTTATTAAAATGGTCACCTACTCTTGAAGGCCAAAAGCCTTTCATTGTGGTTGCTCTGTTGCACATTTGCTAAATTGGCTGAAAAAGTCAACAGAAGAAAAAAAAATAGTTATGAGTCCCTTGGTTTGTTTGGTCAAGAACAAAAGTAATTTATTTTCTTTATTAAACTGTTTTGATTTAAATGACCAAATGTGAACATCGTCTTTATTCTACATTAAATTAACAGAAAAACCATCCATCCATCCATCCATCCATCATCATCTTTACACGCTTCTTCCTTTTTGCGTCACAGGGGTCACTGGTTCCCATGTCCAGCAGTCACTGTGTGAGAGGTGGGGGACACCCTGGACAGGCCTCCTGTCCATCACAGGGACACAGAGACAAACAACCATTCACTCTCTCACTCACACTTAGGGACATATTCTGATGCATGCTCAGTAATCCAGGTAGATACATCAATAACAAGGTTTAATCCAAAAGACTACGGGTACTTTGTGACTGAAGGTCTTTTGGAAAAAAGATGAAACGTTTCAACAAAGAAGAATATGTCCAGATGACCTGACTTAACTTTGTTAGACACCTAGGGACAATTAGAGTCACTAATGAGTCTAACATGCATCTTTTTGGTCTGTGGGAGGAAACCGAAGTATCCGGAGAAAACCCACGCATGCACGGAGAGAACATGCAAACTCCACCCAGAAAGGTCCCCGGCTTGGATTTGATCTGGCAACCTTCTCACTGCGAGGTGGCAGCTCTACCAACTGCACCACCATGTCGCCCTCTGAAAAATCATCCATCCATCCATCCATCCATTTTCGTCCACTTATCCGGGGTCGGGTCGCGGGGGTAGCAGCCTAAGTAGGGAGGCCCAGACTTCCCTCTCCCCAGCCACTTGGAGCAGCTCCTCTGGGGGAATCCCAAGGCGTTCCCAGGCCAGCCGAGAAACATAGTCCCTCCAGCGTATCCTGGGTCTTCCTCTGGGTCTCCTCCCGGTGGGACATGCCCGGAACACCTCACCAGGGAGGCGTCCAGGAGGCATCCTAACCAGATGCCCGAGCCACCTCAACTGGCTCCTCTCGATGTGGAGAAGCAGCGGCTCTACTCCGAGTCCCTCCCGGATGACTGAGCTTCTCACCCTATCTCTAAGGGAGAGTCCAGCCACCCTGCGGAGAAAACTCATTTCAGCCGCTTGTATCCGAGATCTTGTTCTTTCGGTCATAACCCAAAGCTCATGACCATAGATGAGGGTGGGAACGTAGATCGATCGGTAAATTGAGAGCTTTGCCTTTTGACTCAGCTCTCTCTTCACCACGACAGACCGGTACAGCGCCCGCTTCACTGCGGATGCTGCACCTATCCGCCTATCGATCTCACGCTCCAGTTTTCCCTCATTCGTGAACAAGACCCCGAGATACTTAAACTCCTCCACTTGGGGCAGGACCTCCTCCCCGACCCGGAGAGGGCATGCTACCCTTTTCCGGCTCATAATACCATCAAATTTAATGAGCAGTGGGCCTCATGCAAGAACATGCAAGAACCGTTCGTACGCACAGATTTGTTCTTAAACTGTGCGTACGAGTGATTTAGGAGCATTTGTGGCATTCAACAATGTTTTCGTATCCTAAGATTTTTTTCAGATACGAACAAAATTTACGTGTGGTCCAGACCTGTCGTATATTTACGAGCAGCCAGTCTGCTGTTATCCAGACGGATTTTCTTCACTAATAACTTTATATTTCATTAGTTTGAAGATATTTTGAGTTGAAAATGAATCACAATCTATAATTATGTTGAAAAGAGGCTGTTCTGTTTGAATTAGAATTATAATATTAAATGCGACCCGACCCCGGATAAGCGGAAGAAAATGGATGGATGGATGGATAAATGCAACGACACAAATTGGTTAAATTAAAATAAAGCAGCTATTAATTTTGTTGTATAGCACTACAATATTAATATGAAGTTAATTGAAGTTTCGAGACATTTTAAAATGCTTTTGTTCAAAAACACATCGGACACTTGCATGTGGGGGGTAGCGGTGCGCGACAGCTCTTCTGAATAAGTGAAACTATAATGTAACACAGTTGTTTACACTAAAATTAAAAATATTTGACCAAAGAAAAACCAGAGCAGGGCTGGAGAGATAAATACGATTTTTATTTCTGTGACTGTACAACCCACGGGAGACATGACATTACAGCACATTTCATTCCTCGGCTTTAAAGCAGAGTCACAGCTGACGCTGCTAAAAATTACAGATTTATAATATTATAATATTAACAAGTTACAGATTTATTTATTTAGTTAGTTAGTTATTTACTCTGAGAGCAGAACTTCAATCTCCGAACGCGTAAAGTTCTTCTTTATACTTCTCGCTGTCATTTTATGAATGGACCGTCCTGCTCTCTGAGGCAGGAAACATGGCCTTATATGGTGTTTTGAGGGGTGGGAATTATGTAAATAACCTCTCCGCGTGCACGAGCAGGTGGATAGAACAGGTGGGATTCATCATATTTGCGCAGCTCATTTACACACTTTTCCTGAGGATAGAAGAGTTTGTTGAATCTGACGTGGCATGTTCGTACGAACGCTTCGTACGAACAAAAGTAAGAGAAATTTAGGATAAAAATACGAACATGTTCTTGCATGTATGTTACAGAAATTAGAACCACTTGAACATAAGTGCTGGATAAATATATCTCTAGACTTTTACCATAAATTACTCTCCTTCTTTTTAAATCTGTCACCTCTATTGCAGACAAAGCAACTAAACTGCATTTAAAACTAGGGATGCACCGATCCACATTTTTCACTTCCGATCCGATTCCGATACTTAAAAACTGGGTATTGACCGATACCGATACTTTTCCGATCCGAAACTGTTCAGGTATGTGAATCATTCTGTATAATGACATTTTTGTACTGTGACTATTCATTTTAACATAGTGTGAGATACAACCAATGAAGACACTCTTAAGCCTTACAACAAGAAACTCACAAAATTTAACAGCACACAAGAGGCAGGTCTATACCACACACATGTCCTTCTCACTGATGGTGCAGCTGGAAAAACTAAAAAAACGCTAAGCATGATGGGAAAGACAACAGTGGGCTGTGTTGTCTTTCCCATCATGCTTAGCGGTTACTGACTTACTTCAAAGAACACAAGTGCTCTTTGAAGCTGTATCGGAAATATCGGCAGGTTGGATCCGATATCCGATACTTGAATTATGCTGGTATCGGATACCGATACCGATACTGGATCGGATCTGCCCCATCCCTATTTAAAACAGACAGTTTTTCTTCAGCTTCAGGCTTGATCTGCTTGTGGGTTTTCAAGCTAATAACTCCAAGCAGACATACGGAGCAGATTGTTTTGTTACAATTATTATTATTATTATTGTTATTAATAATAATCATGTTGTGTTTTTACTTTACACCAAAACTATTTAAGACCTAAAATATGTCAAACTGATCCTAATCTCCTGTGACCAGATCTGAGATGAACAACTTATTTTTAAATGTATGCGTTTGTGTTTGGTTTTTGTTTGTTTTCATGGTCAACTGTGCACACAGGTTTTACATCAACACACTGTAATTAGTATCTCAAACAATCTAATGAAAACACAGAAATTGTTAGTTATACAGTATGTGTCATTTAACTGATTAACATCTGAATCAAATTGAATAAATAAACCAAGCTCATAAAAATTATCCATTAACGAACCCCTCTCCCATGTGAGAGCATAAGCCCTCAAGGACTTTGATAGGTGAGGCTTACAAAATATAAACATAATAAAATGCAGCAAAGAACTGAAATTTTAAAAATTACACTTGTTTTTTTGACATTTTTGGCCAATTCCTTTTATGGAGGTCATGTCACATGACTTACCCACTCCCCCCACCTCACTCCCCACTAACCAGATGGCAAAACATTCAAAATGGCTGCTAACACCGGCCATCACCTTGGGAATATGACAAGAGAAAAAGATTATAATTTAAAGTCTGTTGGTCTGGACAAAGATACTCTCCAGCAACCAAAAGCATATTTGGATTAAAGGTTCAGTATGCAGTTTCTGTAGAACTGCAGAACTTAGAAATATTTTCAACAGGCAAAGCATTCTGATCCCTCCCCCTCAGAGCCATATGTGGCTCTGCCCCCTTGTGGTCTGTTGAATTTCAAATTCAAGCTCTGTTTTTATTGGCTGATTCAAATTCAAGCTCTGTTTTTATTGGCTGGTTACAAACTCTGTTTTTATTGGCTGGAAAATGGTGGGTCACCTTTTCTTTTTAGAAATGCTTATTTACCACCTGGAGAAGCAAGGGGACAATATTTTTTTTTATTTTTTTTCAGAGATTACCTGGCTAACATCAGTCTGTCAGGAGGTAGTGACAGAGTGAAGAAATATGTTCATAAAAAAAGCTACATACTGAAGCTTTAAGGACATTTTAATTCACATTTCTTGGTGCTTAATATGGACCAGTTTCTGAGCTGGGAGGCTTCAGAAAACAAAGCCTAAAGCATTTAAATGGCTGCATAACTGGTTAGACTTGAAAGTGAGATTTATTGTGGAATTTAAGGCAACAAAACAGTTTGCACAAATGGTTAAAGTGTTATCCCCTTGCATTTTATGTGTAGATGATGTATGATCCCTGTGAAGCACATGATGCATGTGAGTGCAATGGGAACACTTTAGTCTTTGAGGCAAACTCCAAAAGTTTAATTACTTTCAGTACAGGTTTCATTTATGTGTTAATACATCATGAGGTTGACAAACCATCACATTTGTCCGCAATATAGAAAAAATGTATATATATATATATATATATATATATATATATATATATATATATATATATATATATATATATATATATATATATATATATATATATATATATATTAGGGATGTGCCGATCAGGTTTTTTGAAACCGATACCGATACCGATCACCTATGTGTGACGATCACCGATACCGATCACAATTACCGATTGCCTATATGTGAGCCGATCACATAAACCGATCACCGATCACCGATCAAATGGCTTACCTGTAATTTATGAGTGCTGCTTCTGGCTACAAGATCTGAAAACTTTTCAGATCTTGTAGCCAGAAGCAGCACTCATGTTATTTTCAGAACCATAAAATCACCATAATTCAGA
>JBBPBX010075180.1:7325-17406 GCA_038048925.1 Garcialebias charrua | reverse complement strand
CCAGCTGCATCACTGTGTGGTTTGGTGCATGTACTGCATCCTGCCGCAAGAGCCTCCAGCGCATTGTGAGAGCAGCTGAGAAGATCGTGGGCACCTCCTTGCCCTCACTGCAGGACTTACACAGCAAACGCCTCACTCGGAAAGCCCACTGCATGGCAGGTGATCCCACACACCCACTACACAGCTGCTTCAGACTGCTGCCATCAGGGAGGAGACTGAGGAGTCTCCAGGCTCGAACCAGCAGACTGAGAGACAGCTCTGTTCATCAGGCAGTCAGGATGCTAAACACTCTGCCTGCTCTGCCCCCCCTCCCATTTGAACTGCCTTAACACTAAAACTTTCTCACACATTACCACACAACACAAAGATTTTAACACTGGACTCTGTGTCATCAAACGGGTTATTCACTAAACTCTCGGTCATGTGCTCATACAGTTTGCACTACTTCTCATACTTGCACTAATGTTTGTATTACATCACTGCCTATAATCATAATACTGTTTACATTCTCTGTTTACATTTATTAATACTGTTTACTTTTATTACTACTGCTTACATGTAATTACTACTGTTTACATTTACACTACTCTAATATCTACACCACTGCTGATACATATACAGTGTGCTCTGAACGGTCTTATTTAGGGATGCCCAATGTGCCTTACTGCATATGCCACTTTTTGCCTCTATAACAACATCAACTACTACCTCATACATATACTGTGTACATTGACTCATACGCTGCTTTGCCACTTTGCAAATGTCAATGCTAGAAACCTTTAGTTTATTTTAGTTATACTTTTTATACTCTTTTTTTATACTAGTATGCAAAAACTCAGGACAGTATTATGTTCATTAAATGTTTAATGTTTTAGTTTTAGAGTTGGTGTAAATTTTCATACTCTTATACCACTATGCAAAAAACTCAGGACAGTGTTAGTTTTACTATTTTATGCTTATGTCAATTATTATATGTTTCAGTGTTTCAATGTTTAGATGTTTACTGTTGCACCGAGGGACTGAGAGAAACGCAATTTCGGTCCTGTGTATGTCCTGTACAGTACATATTGCAGATCTGACAATAAAGTTGACTTTGACTTTGACTTTGACTATCTTAGTCTGAGCTGCCGTTTGGTGCATAGGCACAAACAACAGTCAGAGCCCGTCCCCCCACACGTAGGCGAAGGGAGGCTACCCTCTCGTTCACCGGGGTGAACCCCAACGTACAGGCACCAAGATGGGGGGCAACAAGTATGCCCACTCCTGCTCGGCGCCTCTCACCAGGGGCAACTCCAGAGTGGAAGAGTGTCCAACCCCTCTCAAGGAAACTGGTTCCAGAGCCAGAGCCATGCGTTGAGGTGAGTCCGACTATTTCTAGCCGGAACCTCTCAACCTCACACACTAGCTCAGGCTCCTTCCCCACCAGAGAGGTGACATTCCATGTCCCAATGGCCAGCTTCTGTAGCCGAGGATCAGACCGCCAGGGTCCCCGCCCTCGGCCACCACCCATCTCACATTGCACCCGACCCCTTTGGCCCCTCCCACAGGTGGTGAGCCCATGGGAAGGGGGACCCACGTCTCCTCTTCGGGCTGTGCCCGGCCGGGCTCCATGGGTAAAAGCCCGGCCACCAGGCGCTCGCCAGCGTGCCCCACCTCCGGGCCTGGCTCCAGAGTGGGGCCCCGGTGACCCGCGTCCGGGCGAGGGAAAACTTAGTCCATTTATTTGACTCATCATAAGGGGTCTTTGGGTTGCACTTTGTCTGGTCCCTCACCTTACAAAAACATAATTTTCACATTTGATATGTTCATCATGCTGCTGATTTGTTTCATGTTGCCGCTGATTTGTATCATGTTGCTGTGCTCATCTGCTCACACAGACTCATGTTCGTGCTGCTGTTCGGTGTATTGTTTTCATGCTACTAGTGCTTAGTGTATTTTTAGTTAACGTTTTTCTTAGTTCATATCTTAGATCTTATCACTTTTTTCTTTTACATTTTATGCTTTTGTTGGATGTAACTGGGACCCTGTGTACACAATTTTGTTCCACCTCATGCGAATGACAATAAAGAACCTTGAATCCTTGATATAAAATGCATGAAAGATGTTTTACACCTTTCTTGTTTCATTTCGAACTTTTTAACACATTCATGTGATCCTGTAGAAAATGTTAAATTCATCTATTTGAATGCATTAATTTATTTTTTTAAAACACTATTTTTTAAATAATTGGTTCATGAGCATCTGGGGACAAACCTGCACACACAAAAATCTATAGAAGATAAAAATATGCACAAAATCATAAAACTTTGTTTTTTCTTAGTATCTTGTGCAACAAGAAGAGAAGCGGCTGTGATGACTGGCTTTTAAAAGAAGACAGGCCCGACATCTGTTTTTTCTGAAGTGATTTTCTGCCAAACGCTTCTCAATAGTTAATCAGTTGCGACCGTCGTCATAGAGAATGAAATCTTCATCCAGGCTAGGCTAATAATTGCTAGCCAAACTGGTCTGTTTTATACTGTTTTCAGGTTTATAACTCTTTACCCAAACATGACAAGCAGGTGAAAGAACACATTATTGCATTAAAGCTGCACTCTGCAGTTTTTGTAGAACGCAGGACTTAGGAAAATTTTCAACAGGGAAAGCATTCTGGTCCCTCCCCACTCAGAGCCACATATGGCTCTGCTCCCCCTTGCTCTCGCTGCAGTTTCTGAATGCTCCGCCTCCACTACATGTCCTGTGGTAGCCGCTGCGAAGTTCTGTGATTATATGTTAATAAAACGTTCTAAAAAACAAAATAAAAACATGGAGCGCTGGTCCAGCACACCAGAACACCATGAAATCTGCAGAGCCTCGTGCAGCCACGTTGAACCCGAGTTTAATTCGCTCGTGACAAATTCATTCATTTCCTCATTTCAGTCATGGATCAGTGGAGGAGGAAGCGATCACTTGACTTTTGGCAAAAAAACAAAAGAAAAGTCCAGATCAGGGATGAAGAAGGGGAATTTAATACATTTGTGTCACATACAAAACAGTTTTGCATCGCTTTGCAATCCTTTGAACGAGAACGTGCGCGGCCGCTGGGGCTGGGACAGGCGGGGGCGTGGGTTAGGAGCGTGAGAAGTGAGAAGCTCTGTTTTTATTGGCTGGTTAAAAACTCTGTTTTTATTGGCTGGTTAAAGGTGCTATGTGTAACTTTCTGTAGAGTGCAGAACTTAGAAAAATTTTCAACAGGCAAAGCATTCTGATCCCTCCCCCTCAGAGCCATATATGGCTCTGAGGGGGAGGCTCTGCTGAGATTCAAATTCAAGCTCTGTTTTTATTGGCTGATTCAAATTCAAGCTCTGTTTTTAATTGGCTGGTTACAAACTCTGTTTTTATTGGCTGTCATTGTCCTGGTCACTCTGTGTTTTTAGTGTTTTTATAAATGCTGATAGAGAAGCAAGGGGACTATAGTTTTTTTCAGAGATTACTTTGTCTAACATCAGTTTGTCAGTAGATAGTGACAGAGTGAAGAAATATGTTAAAAATATATTGTTTGAAAAGTTACAGACTACATTACAATCTTACATACTCTAGCTTTAACGGCGGGTCACTGTGGCTTTTTAGAAATTCTTATTTACCACCTGGAGAAGCAAGGGGACTATAGTTTTTTTCAGAGATTACTTTGTCTGACATCAGTCTGTCAGGAGATAGTGATAAAGTGAAGAACTATGTTAGAAATATATTTTTAGAAAACTTACAGACTACAGAAACTGCAGACTGCAGCTTTAAGCAGCCTCAGCAACATCAGCATGTTAGGTGAAGAAAACAGCGACAAACTAAACAAACAGTTTTGATGTTTAATATCTAATATAGCATTTTTTGGCAATAGTATGACTTTCTCATAAAAAATAAAAAAGTTATAAAAATTGAATAAACTGGGCCATCGTTTGGCGAGCCATCAGCCTGCCTGGCAAAAGACTTTTGCCCCTTTTCTTCTATACTCTGTGCTTTCAGATGACTGATAAGTTAATAAATATTGATAACTATTTGACAGACTAGTGTAGCATTTACAAAGTACATATCTATCTTTCCCTGTGTACAATCTATTTATTTACTAAGTGACAAAATGTTAACTTGCCTCATCCAAAATAAAATTAAGTAAAAACCATCCATCAATCCATGAAAACTAAAAATGTTAGTTAAAATCTGCTACTAATAATTGTTCAATTTCCCCTCATTAGTCTGATTAATGCAGGATTCAGAGCAATACAGTACACTGAGGTTTGCATTTTTTACCCAAGTAAAACATCTTGTAAATGATTCCTCAAAGCTCAATAGGATTAACCGGCCTAAATAAAGGTTGAATGAATCTCTCTGAGGTCTTCATTTAGTCCTCATTCAAAACAGCTACATTTGAACAATGTCAATACCTAAACTGAAATGTGGCCGTGTTTTCTAAACATAAAAAAATGTACATGTCTACTTACCAGTATTGCTTTTGCAAGATATATTGCACTGGGAATCCACAGCTTCTGTTTAATCCTTGCAAAATGTTCCTTTACAATCCATTTAGTATTGTCAAGCATGAGTACATTCTTCTTTGGGTTGATTCTTTGTACAAATCTGATCAAAGAAGACGTGCGATAAAATCAGCATTCACAAACTTCATACAAAACAACTTATAACTGCTAGATAAGAAAGCAGAAGTCAATCAAAACTAACCTTTAAAGTGAAGCTGTCATCTTCTCTGGTTCTTTTGCCAAACTGTTTAATTTAAGTCCAGACACCAGTATTAATGAAATCAGGCTGGGGAGTCAGTTGAATTAAGTCAAAATTACAAATAATGAGTAATAAACTTCCCATTTCTGCTGAAAACCTAACTTTTCTTTTCAAGTTGGTGCACAAGGAATGAATAATGTAGCTCTGACTGACCAAAGATACACAACTGGGATGATTAGTCAAAAACGTATCATTGAATTTTTAAAACAAAAAGACCATGTGGCTGTGGCAGGTGAGATTGTGGTTACCTATGAAGAAATGGACAGTGATAAGGAGCAAAGTGGGAGGTAGCAAGAAAGAAGACATGTGAGGAGTTGTACAAGAGGCTGGACACTAAAGAGGGAGAGAAGGACTTGTGTATACTGGTGAGACAGAGCAATGCTCAGCCCAACTCAAACTGCAGTTGGGCCACCTCATCGGATTTATTTGCCCATTTAATTTTTGACGCTTTATGGTCTGAAACTTTTCTGCACCATTCATATTATTGTGATTATTTTCAGATCTCAGACTATGTGGAGTCACTGAATCTTGTTAACACGTATGGATCTGTCCATCACTACAACTTTCACTGTTTTTGGGTTCTGAATGATCGCGTCTTCATTAATGTTTCTCATGGTTCAATTATGGGGGCTAATTGTCAAACTATTAAATCCTGTAATTACACATCAGTGACAAAAAAACTCAAGAAAAAGTCTGATAATAATGTTGTTCCTTCTCTCAGGGATTTAGCCCAACCTTGGACCCCCTACTAACTACAGTACACCAAATTACTTAAAAAACATATCAGGTCTCATTTTCTGCATGTAAACGCTCGTAGCCTTCTGGAAAAAACTTGATACCTTGAAAATTCTGGTCAGTTCTTCTGGGGCAGACATAATCTTCAGCTCTGAAACTTGGCTCAACAAATCTGTACTGAATGATGATCTAGTAATCAATGGATTTAACATCTATTGCTGTGATCATCAAAAGGGGGGAGTCGCAATTTACATTAGAGATTCTCTGGTTTCTAGTCTTGTGTCTGCTAAAACAATCCCAAACCAGTTTGAGGCCTTAGCTGTTGAATTAAGAGTTAAGTATTAATGTTTTTCTGACTAAATGTTTATCAATTTTATGCTAAGAGTTAATGCTTTAATATCATTTTATTAATTTTAGTGTCATAATAACCAAATGACTTGTGCCAGATTGACTGTGAGATACATGCTGTTGTGTAAACTTTGTTTTGATAACTGCCAGGTTGTTTGGGAGAAAGACACGGACCCGTCTTTCTTCCCACAGAGGCCTGCAGTTTCTGAAGGGAGTGAAGCACACAATGTGTTTCCATGCATCTCACAGCCAAGTAGAATTGTTGATGTAAGATAGGGATGAGTTGTAGTTTCAGTTGAGGGCAAACTGACCCAGGTGCCTAGCACCACTTTGCTTTGAAAAACAGAGTGAGTAAAGACATCACACACACGCACGCACACACGCAAGCACGCACACACACATATACCCCATAAGGTATAAAACTGTTACAGCGCACCGAGTCTTTGAAGTCTGCCATTCGAGTCTCTGATCAAGATGTCCGGCTGCGTTGATGCGATTCTCATCTGAGTTGAAGCGACTTCCCAACTCTTGTGTCACATGGTGAGATTTTAAACGTCAATGCCTTGAGTTTGTGTGTGCTGTTATACTATGGCGGATTTAAATGACATTATTTCTAGCAGGAAAACAGTTTGTATGTTTGACTTGTATGTGTTTTCACTTTTTCTTTTATTTGTCACAGTTTCTCTTTAATAAATGACATCATTATTTTAAGGGAGTCTGTGATTGTGTGTTTTTCTAAACAGCTATGCCGACCTTTTCCACGAGCCTGACAAATGATTTAAAATATGATAAAAAAATTAACATTTGGGTTGATTTGAAATATCAAATAACATTTTGGCGTCACTCGCAGGATTAATGAGGAAGACTGCACGTTGTTTAGAAAAAAAAGGAAAAAGTATGTTTTAAACTTGAGTTGGAAGTAAGTGAGATTCCTTTTTTCAGCAAAGCTATGTTTTTGTGTGGCGGGTGGGAGTCCCATATTCATGGAGCAGGAGTGTGATTCCCTGTTCCTGCCGGTGTGCAGGGGTGAGAAGTTTTTGAACTGATGAGCTAGAAACGGGTGGAAGTCCCATTCCAGTGGATTGTGTTTTGGTCATGTCTGTCAAAGCGGTTTAGGAGATTCCTTGAGCTACAGACTGATTCTTTGAAGTGCTAGGGAGAGTCAGAGGACATAGGTGCACAATAGGGCTGGACGATATGGCCAAAATTTTTATCACGATAGAGTTCTTAATTTCGGTCGATATCGATATAATTCGATATCGATATAAACAATATAAAAGCCTAAAAAAAACTATAAACTATACAAATAAATTGATGTTCACCTTGTATTTGTATTTAGCCTCCAAAAAGATGGAAATCACCATCAAATAAACATAAAATTCTCAACCCAATAATTCTGTCGGGTCATGGACAGTTTTTTTATAGAAACGTTTCACCCTCCATCCTCCATCCAGTTTCCAGATGACCCAACTGAGAATTATTGGATTTGGTACCTGGATTATTGAGCATGAACTTTCTTGGCATAAAATTCTCAACTGTGTCAATATTAATAGTTTTAACTTTAAACAAGAACTTTAAAATTTACAGCATTGAAATTCATAGTTAATTAAATAAAACTTTTGGGTGTCGTTATTGATGAGAAGCTGACATGGAAATCTCATGGAAATTACTTAAGAATAAAAATAACAAAATCAATTACATTATTGTATAAAGTAAAATAGTTTTTGAATGACAAAGTTTTGAATATATTGTATAATGTAATGATTGTTCCATATTTAATCTGTTGTATTGAAGTTTGGGGAAAAGCATGCAAAACTTTTACAAATCCTATTTTTATTTTACTAAAAAGAGCTGTAAGAATTATTATTAGGAAGTGCTATGGTCACCCAACAAATATATTATTTCATCAATTGAAATTATTAAAATGTTATGATTTGGTTGAACATAGTATTTTACAAGTCATGTATAAAACTAAAAAAAATATTACCCCCAAATATTCAATTACATTTTGTTTAAAAAGTTATTAAACCCTGAAGGGAATGTAAATGTTTGTAAAATCTTCATTTAGAACTAGTGTGAAGGAGCTGAGTTGTAAATCAGGAAACAGGATTGTGTTGACTTGATATCATCATAAACATTTATAAAACTATTTATATGTTTTAAAAGATGATTAAATCAAAGTTGTTGGGAAGGTGTGGTGCAGGTGAAGTGAAGGTTGTTGTTTGTAGTTATTTTGTATTTTTTAAACAAGGGGCAGATATTATAACACTATTTTCGTCTTTCTGCACCTTTTCATTCAGTGTTTTTCTTTCTTTTTATTCTGATGAATCTGTTTTATTTTCAATAAAAAAAACATGTCGCGCTGGGGCTGTTTGTTTACGTCGTAGTTTCAGGGAAACGTTGGCTCAAACTTTATTCTTCATCTTCTGACTCTCATCATATTCTATCGAGTGGAAACTCTTCAGATTAAACAAGTAGATGTTTCCACAGCTAGTTAGAACGACTCTCCGTCACGTTTTGAAAAATAAAGAAACCGAGTAGGACTCGCTGCAGATGAGACCTGCAGTTTAACAAAACCGAACTACGTCCACACCGACGAATTAGTCTTTCCTCTCATCAGTGATGTCGTCTGCTTTCTCTTCGCTTGTGAAACTTTGTTCAGTCACATTCTGACGGTCATGAGCACTCGTTTTGAAGCGAAAACAACACGCTTTGGAGACTAGCTTAGCTGCTACCGCTAACGCTGCTGCTGGAGTGAGCGCTGCGTAACAACGATGTCACCACGCACGTTTTGTGTCACAGCCTTTTCTGTCCGGGCGCGTTGTTGAAGCAGCCGCTTCAACCCGAACAGAAAGAGAAAAACGTCAGTGAAAAGTTGTAAAATCCTATCGAAATATTGAAAATATGCTTAAACTTCATATCATCGTTATTGAATAAAAGTATATCGCAATATTTATCGTTATTGAATTATCGTCCAGCACTAGTGCACAAACACAGGTTTTGAAACGCAAATTGAAAAGTAACAGACGTATTTTGCCGGGGTGGGAGACCCTTGTTGGAGTTTTGTCGATCTGAAAAAGAAAATATTGTACCAGGGTAAGAAGGAAAAAAACAACAACCCTTGTTATTGATCAGTAGTTTTGTAAGAGCAGAAAAAATGTGAGTTTTGCCTGAGGAACGGAGAAAGGAGATTTTTTTTGACAGCTCAGTTGAAGTAAAAAAAGAAAGAGGAGCAAGTGCTTTTCTGTGTGCGCAGTTTGAAAAAAAAGGAGCAACGGAGCTCGCTGAATTAGAACCGTGGGAGGAATTTCTACAGGCCAGGAACTTGTCCAAAAGTTTGAAGTGTATTTGGTGAAGGTCAGAGGTGCACGTGAGGAAAAATTAACAGAGTGAAAAAAGAGAAAGAGAGTGGTTGAGGGAACAACTCGCATGTGAGTGTGTGCGTGTGTACAACAGCTTCCGTTCCCTCTGTTGTGAGTAAAAATGTAAAAAGACGAAGGCCAAATGTGTTACAAGCTGAGCTAGGTGACGATGGTCAACCTGTGGTGGACGTGGTGAGACAGCCGCAGTCTGACTTAGATTTAAAAGTTGATAATGGAGGAACAAAAGGAGGTGTTAAAGTGAACAGAGAGAGAGAGAGGAGCTGAGACTAGAAGAGTAAAAAGGGAGCAGAGGAGGTTGTAGGAAGAATTAAGAGGGAGTTTAAAGAGGAGCAGAACTATTTGTGTTGTTGAAGGAATGGAGGTCAGGAGTTGGAGGATTTCCGGTCCTTGTTTGATTTTTTTTATGCAACGTCTGCCCCATCTCCAGAACAGAGAGGAAACATCAGCTCTGAGAGGCGGTGGAGAGAGGAAAAAAGATCAGGTGGAGGAAAGTGAGAAATATGTGGAGTGTTTGGGATGAGAGAAAATAGCAAGGTGTGTACGTGGAGCAGCCCGCTCACTCTGTATGTGAGTTTAGAGAGTGAGGAGCAGAGGGGGCTGATGGAGAGTGGGGGAGCAGTCAGTACCTCCTTCACGAGGAGCTGAGACTAACAGAGAGGAAAAAGATAAGAAGGAAAGAAAAAAACAGAAAGTCACTGCTGTGATCTGGAGGAAAGCCGAGTTGAACAGGTCAAGAAGATTGGTTCAGACCACATGTATAATTAGGAGTTTATTTTTTTTAAAAAGGCATGCTTATTTAATAAAAAAAAGGAAGAGGGTTTTTAAGTTTTTTTTTTCCAGGTTTAAAGAATGGA
>JBBPBX010075178.1:0-17407 GCA_038048925.1 Garcialebias charrua | reverse complement strand
CTTTGATGCACTTCACCCTGTGAATCCTTTGATGCACGTCACCCTGGGATGCATGCATTCTTTGATGCACGTCACCCTGGAATGCATGCATACTTTGATGCACATCACAATGGGATGCATGCATCCTTTGATGCACGTCACCCTGTGATGCATTCTCCTTTGATGCATGTCATCCTGTGATGCATGTATCCTTTGATGCACGTCACCCTGTTATGCATGCATCCTTTGATAGACATCACACTGTGATGCATGCATTCTTTGATGCACGTCACCCTGTGATACATGCATCCTTTGATGCGCGTCACCCTGTGATGCATGCATCCTTTGATGCACGTCACACTGTGATGCATGCATCCTTTGATGCATGTCACCCTGTGATGCATCCTTTGATGCATGTCACCCTGTGATGCATTCATCCTTTGATGCACGTCAACCTGTGATGCATGCATTCTTTGATGCACGTCACCCTGTGATGCATGCATCCTTTGATACATGTCACCCTGGGATACATGCATCCTTTGAGGCATATCATGCTGGGATGCATGCATCCTTTGATGCATGTCACCCTGTGATGCATGCATACTTTGATGCATGTCACCCTGTGATGCATTCATACTTTGATGTACATCACCCTGTTACGCATGCATCCTTTGATAGATGTCACCCTGTGATGCATGCATTCTTTGATGCACGTCACCCTGGGATGCATGCATCCTTTGATGCATGTCATCCTGTGATGTATGTATCCTTTGATGCACATCACCCTGTTTTGCATGCATCCTTTGATAGATGTCACCCTGTGATGCATGCATTCTTTGATGCACGTCACCCTGTGATGCATGCATACTTTGATGCACGTCACCCTGTGATGCATGCATCATTTGATGCACGTCACCCTGTGATGCATGCATTCTTTGATGCACATCACCCTGTGATGCATACATCCTTTGATGCGTGTCACCCTGAGATGCATGCATCCTTTGATGCATGTCACCCTGTGATGCATCCGTTGATGCATGTCACCCTGTGATGCATGCATTCTTTGATGCACGTCACCCTGTGATGCATGCATCCTTTGATACATGTCACCCTGGGATACATGCATCCTTTGAGGCATATCATCCTGGGATGCATGCATCCTTTGATGCACGTCACCCTGTGATGCATGCATACTTTGATGCATGTCACCCTGTGATGCATTCATCCTTTGATGTACATCACCCTGTTACGCATGCATACTTTGATGCACATCACAATGGGATGCATGCATCCTTTGATGCACGTCACCCTGGGATGCATGCATCCTTTGATGCATGTCATCCTGTGATGTATGTATCCTTTGATGCACATCACCCTGTTTTGCATGCATTCTTTGATAGATGTCACCCTGTGATGCATGCATTCTTTGATGCACGTCACCATGTGATGCATGCATACTTTGATGCACGTCACCCTGTGATGCATTCATCCTTTGATGCACGTCACCCTGAGATGCATGCATTCTTTGATGCATATCACCCTGGGATGCATGCATGCTTTGATGCACATCACAATGGGATGCATGCATCCTTTGATGCACGTCACCCTGGGATGCATACATCCTTTGATGCACGTCACCCTGTGATGCATGCATTCTTTGATGTGCGTCACCCTGTGATGCATGCATCCTTTGATGCACGTCACCCTGTGATGCATGCATACTTTGATGCACGTCACCCTGTGATGCATTCATCCTTTGATGCACGTCACCCTGTGATGCATGCATCCTTTGATGCACGTTACCTTGGGATGCATGCATCCTTTGATGCACGTCACCCTGTGATGCATGCATCATTTGATGCACGTCACCCTGTGATGCATGCATTCTTTGATGCACGTCACCCTGTGATGCATACATCCTTTGATGCGTGTCACCCTGTGATGCATGCATCCTTTGATGCGCGTCACCGTGGGATGCATGCATCCTTTGTTGCATGTCACCATGGGATGCATGCATCCTTTGATGCACGTCACCCTGGGATGCATGCATCCTTTGATGCATGTCATCCTGTGATGTATTTGTCCTTTGATGCACGTCACCCTGTTATGCATGCACACTTTGATAGATGTCACCCTGTGATGCATGCATTCTTTGATGCACGTCACCCTGTGATGCATGCATCCTTTGAGGCATATCATCCTGGGATGCATGCATCCTTTGATGCACGTCACCCTGTGATGCATGCATACTTTGATGCACATCACAATGGGATGCATGCATCCTTTGATGCACGTCACCCTGTGATGCATGCATACTTTGATGCATGTCACCCTGTGATGCATTCATCCTTTGATGCACATCACAATGGGATGCATGCATCCTTTGATGCATGTCACCCTGTGATGCATTCATCCTTTGATGCACATCACAATGGGATGCATGCATCCTTTGATGCACGTCACCCTGGGATGCATGCATCCTTTGATGCATGTCATCCTGTGATGTATTTGTCCTTTGATGCACGTCACCCTGTTATGCATGCACACTTTGATAGATGTCAACCTGTGATGCATGCATTATTTGATGCACGTCACCCTGTGATGCATGCATCCTTTGATGTGCGTCACCCTGTGATGCATGCATCCTTTGATGCACGTCACCCTGTGATGCATGCATACTTTGATGCACTTCACCCTTTGATACATTCATCCTTTGATGCACGTCACCCTGGGATGCATGCATTCTTTGATGCACGTCACCCTGGAATGCATGCATACTTTGATGCACATCACAATGGGATGCATGCATCCTTTGATGCACGTCACCCTGTGATGCATTCTTCCTTTGATGCATGTCATCCTGTGATGCATGTATCCTTTGATGCACGTCACCCTGTTATGCATGCATCCTTTGATAGACATCACACTGTGATGCATGCATTCTTTGATGCACGTCACCCTGTGATACATGCATCCTTTGATGCGCGTCACCCTGTGATGCATGCATCCTTTGATGCACGTCACACTGTGATGCATGCATCCTTTGATGCATGTCACCCTGTGATGCATCCTTTGATGCATGTCACCCTGTGATGCATTCATCCTTTGATGCACGTCAACCTGTGATGCATGCATTCTTTGATGCACGTCACCCTGTGATGCATGCATCCTTTGATACATGTCACCCTGGGATACATGCATCCTTTGAGGCATATCATGCTGGGATGCATGCATCCTTTGATGCATGTCACCCTGTGATGCATGCATACTTTGATGCATGTCACCCTGTGATGCATTCATACTTTGATGTACATCACCCTGTTATGCATGCATACTTTGATGCACATCACAATGGGATGCATGCATCCTTTGATGCACGTCACCCTGGGATGCATGCATCCTTTGATGCATGTCATCCTGTGATGTATGTATCCTTTGATGCACATCACCCTGTTTTGCATGCATCCTTTGATAGATGTCACCCTGTGATGCATGCATTCTTTGATGCACGTCACCCTGTGATGCATGCATACTTTGATGCACGTCACCCTGTGATGCATGCATCATTTGATGCACGTCACCCTGTGATGCATGCATTCTTTGATGCACATCACCCTGTGATGCATACATCCTTTGATGCGTGTCACCCTGAGATGCATGCATCCTTTGATGCGCGTCACCGTGGGATGCATGCATCCTTTGTTGCATGTCACCATGGGATGCATGCATCCTTTGATGCACGTCACCCTGGGATGCATTCATCCTTTGATGCATGTCATCCTGTGATGTATTTGTCCTTTGATGCACGTCACCCTGTTTTGCATGCATCTTTTGATAGATGTCACCCTGTGATGCATGCATTCTTTGATGCACGTCACCCTGTGATGCATGCATACTTTGATGCACGTCACCCTGTGATGCATTCATCCTTTGATGCACGTCACCCTGAGATGCATGCATTCTTTGATGCATGTCACCCTGGGATGCATGCATGCTTTGATGCACATCACAATGGGATGCATGCATCCTTTGATGCACGTCACCCTGGGATGCATACATCCTTTGATGCACGTCACCCTGTGATGCATGCATCTTTGATGTGCGTCACCCTGTGATGCATGCATCCTTTGATGCACGTCACCCTGTGATGCATGCATACTTTGATGCACGTCACCCTGTGATGCATTCATCCTTTGATGCACGTCACCCTGTGATGCATGCATCCTTTGATGCACGTTACCTTGGGATGCATGCATCCTTTGATGCACGTCACCCTGTGATGCATGCATCATTTGATGCACGTCACCCTGTGATGCATGCATTCTTTGATGCACGTCACCCTGTGATGCATACATCCTTTGATGCGTGTCACCCTGTGATGCATGCATCCTTTGATGCGCGTCACCGTGGGATGCATGCATCCTTTGTTGCATGTCACCATGGGATGCATGCATCCTTTGATGCACGTCACCCTGGGATGCATGCATCCTTTGATGCATGTCATCCTGTGATGTATTTGTCCTTTGATGCACGTCACCCTGTTATGCATGCACACTTTGATAGATGTCACCCTGTGATGCATGCATTCTTTGATGCACGTCACCCTGTGATGCATGCATCCTTTGAGGCATATCATCCTGGGATGCATGCATCCTTTGATGCACGTCACCCTGTGATGCATGCATTCTTTGATGCACATCACCCTGTGATGCATACATCCTTTGATGCGTGTCACCCTGAGATGCATGCATCCTTTGATGCGCGTCACCGTGGGATGCATGCATCCTTTGTTGCATGTCACCATGGGATGCATGCATCCTTTGATGCACGTCACCGTGGGATGCATTCATCCTTTGATGCATGTCATCCTGTGATGTATTTGTCCTTTGATGCACGTCACCCTGTTTTGCATGCATCTTTTGATAGATGTCACCCTGTGATGCATGCATTCTTTGATGCACGTCACCCTGTGATGCATGCATACTTTGATGCACGTCACCCTGTGATGCATTCATCCTTTGATGCACGTCACCCTGAGATGCATGCATTCTTTGATGCATGTCACCCTGGGATGCATGCATGCTTTGATGCACATCACAATGGGATGCATGCATCCTTTGATGCACGTCACCCTGGGATGCATACATCCTTTGATGCACGTCACCCTGTGATGCATGCATTCTTTGATGTGCGTCACCCTGTGATGCATGCATCCTTTGATGCACGTCACCCTGTGATGCATGCATACTTTGATGCACGTCACCCTGTGATGCATTCATCCTTTGATGCACGTCACCCTGTGATGCATGCATCCTTTGATGCACGTTACCTTGGGATGCATGCATCCTTTGATGCACGTCACCCTGTGATGCATGCATCATTTGATGCACGTCACCCTGTGATGCATGCATTCTTTGATGCACGTCACCCTGTGATGCATACATCCTTTGATGCGTGTCACCCTGTGATGCATGCATCCTTTGATGCGCGTCACCGTGGGATGCATGCATCCTTTGTTGCATGTCACCATGGGATGCATGCATCCTTTGATGCACGTCACCCTGGGATGCATGCATCCTTTGATGCATGTCATCCTGTGATGTATTTGTCCTTTGATGCACGTCACCCTGTTATGCATGCACACTTTGATAGATGTCACCCTGTGATGCATGCATTCTTTGATGCACGTCACCCTGTGATGCATGCATCCTTTGAGGCATATCATCCTGGGATGCATGCATCCTTTGATGCACGTCACCCTGTGATGCATGCATACTTTGATGCATGTCACCCTGTGATGCATTCATCCTTTGATGCACATCACCCTGTGACGCATGCATACTTTGATGCACATCACAATGGGATGCATGCATCCTTTGATGCACGTCACCCTGGGATGCATGCATCCTTTGATGCACGTCACCCTGTGATGCATGCATACTTTGATGCATGTCACCCTGTGATGCATTCATCCTTTGATGCACATCACCCTGTGACGCATGCATACTTTGATGCACATCACAATGGGATGCATGCATCCTTTGATGCACGTCACCCTGGGATGCATGCATCCTTTGATGCATGTCATCCTGTGATGTATTTGTCCTTTGATGCACGTCACCCTGTTATGCATGCACACTTTGATAGATGTCAACCTGTGATGCATGCATTCTTTGATGCACGTCACCCTGTGATGCATGCATCCTTTGATGCGCGTCACCCTGTGATGCATGCATCCTTTGATGCACGTCACCCTGTGATGCATGCATACTTTGATGCACGTCACCCTGGGATGCATGCATTCTTTGATGCACGTCACCCTGGAATGCATGCATACTTTGATGCACATCACAATGGGATGCATGCATCCTTTGATGCACGTCACCCTGTGATGCATTCATCCTTTGATGCATGTCATCCTGTGATGCATGTATCCTTTGATGCACGTCACCCTGTTATGCATGCATCCTTTGATAGACATCACACTGTGATGCATGCATTCTTTGATGCACGTCACCCTGTGATACATGCATCCTTTGATGCGCGTCACCCTGTGATGCATGCATCCTTTGATGCACGTCACACTGTGATGCATGCATCCTTTGATGCATGTCACCCTGTGATGCATCCTTTGATGCATGTCACCCTGTGATGCATTCATCCTTTGATGCACGTCAACCTGTGATGCATGCATTCTTTGATGCACGTCACCCTGTGATGCATGCATCCTTTGATACATGTCACCCTGGGATACATGCATCCTTTGAGGCATATCATCCTGGGATGCATGCATCCTTTGATGCACGTCACCCTGTGATGCATGCATACTTTGATGCATGTCACCCTGTGATGCATTCATCCTTTGATGTACATCACCCTGTTACGCATGCATACTTTGATGCACATCACAATGGGATGCATGCATCCTTTGATGCACGTCACCCTGGGATGCATGCATCCTTTGATGCATGTCATCCTGTGATGTATGTATCCTTTGATGCACATCACCCTGTTTTGCATGCATCCTTTGATAGATGTCACCCTGTGATGCATGCATTCTTTGATGCACGTCACCCTGTGATGCATTCATCCTTTGATGCATGTCACCCTGGGATGCATGCATGCTTTGATGCACATCACAATGGGATGCATGCATCCTTTGATGCACGTCACCCTGGGATGCATACATCCTTTGATGCACGTCACCCTGTGATGCATGTATCCTTTGATGTGCGTCACCCTGTGATGCATGCATCCTTTGATGCACGTCACCCTGTGATGCATGCATACTTTGATGCACGTCACCCTGTGATGCATTCATCCTTTGATGCACGTCACCCTGTGATGCATGCATCCTTTGATGCACGTTACCTTGGGATGCATGCATTCTTTGATGCACATCACCCTGTGATGCATACATCCTTTGATGCGTGTCACCCTGTGATGCATGCATCCTTTGATGCGCGTCACCGTGGGATGCATGCATCCTTTGTTGCATGTCACCATGGGATGCATGCATCCTTTGATGCACGTCACCCTGGGATGCATGCATCCTTTGATGCATGTCATCCTGTGATGTATTTGTCCTTTGATGCACGTCACCCTGTTATGCATGCACACTTTGATAGATGTCACCCTGTGATGCATGCATTCTTTGATGCATGTCACCCTGTGATGCATGCATCCTTTGAGGCATATCATCCTGGGATGCATGCATCCTTTGATGCACGTCACCCTGTGATGCATGCATACTTGATGCATGTCACCCTGTGATGCATTCATCCTTTGATGCACATCACAATGGGATGCATGCATCCTTTGATGCACGTCACCCTGTGATGCATGCATACTTTGATGCATGTCACCCTGTGATGCATTCATCCTTTGATGCACATCACCCTGTGACGCATGCATACTTTGATGCACATCACAATGGGATGCATGCATCCTTTGATGCACGTCACCCTGGGATGCATGCATCCTTTGATGCATGTCATCCTGTGATGTATGTATCCTTTGATGCACGTCACCCTGTTATGCATGCATCCTTTGATAGATGTCACCCTGTGATGCATGCATTCTTTGATGCACGTCACCCTGTGATGCATGCATCCTTTGATGCGCGTCACCCTGTGATGCATTCACCCTTTGATGCACGTCACCCTGAGATGCATGCATTCTTTGATGCATGTCACCCTGGGATGCATGCATGCTTTGATGCACATCACAATGGGATGCATGCATACTTTGATGCACGTCACCCTGGGATGCATACATCCTTTGATGCACGTCACCTTGTGATGCATGCATCCTTTGATGTGCGTCACCCTGTGATGCATGCATCCTTTGATGCACGTCACCCTGTGATGCATGCATACTTTGATGCACGTCACCCTGTGATGCATTCATCCTTTGATGCACGTCACCCTGTGATGCATGCATCCTTTGATGCACGTTACCTTGGGATGCATGCATCCTTTGATGCACGTCACCTTGGGATGCATGCATCCTTTGATGCACGTCACCCTGTGATGCATGCATCCTTTGATGCACGTCACCCTGTGATGCATGCATTCTTTGATGCACGTCACCCTGTGATGCATACATCCTTTGATGCGTGTCACCCTGTGATGCATGCATCCTTTGATGCGCGTCACCGTGGGATGCATGCATCCTTTGTTGCACGTCACCATGGGATGCATGCATCCTTTGATGCACGTCACCCTGGGATGCATGCATCCTTTGATGCATGTCATCCTGTGATGTATTTGTCCTTTGATGCACGTCACCCAGTGATGCATGCATCCTTTGATGCATGTCACCCTGTGATGCATGCATACTTTGATGCAATTCACCCTGTGATGCATTCATCCTTTGATGCACGTCACCCTGGGATGCATGCATTCTTTGATGCACGTCACCCTGGAATGCATGCATACTTTGATGCACATCACAATGGGATGCATGCATCCTTTGATGCACGTCACCCTGGGATGCATTCATCCTTTGATGCATGTCATCCTGTGATGCATGTATCCTTTGATGCACGTCACCCTGTTATGCATGCATCCTTTGATAGACATCACGCTGTGATGCATGCATTCTTTGATGCACGTCGCCCTGTGATGCATGCATCCTTTGATGCGCGTCACCCTGTGATGCATGCATCCTTTGATGCACGTCACCCTGTGATGCATGCATTCTTTGATGCACGTCACCCTGTGATGCATGCATCCTTTGATGCACGTCACCCTGTGATGCATGCATACTTTGATGCACGTCACCGTGGGATGCATGCATCCTTTGATGCACGTCACCCTGTGATGCATGCATCCTTTGATGCACGTCACCCTGTGATGCATGCATACTTTGATGCACTTCACCCTGTGATGCATTCATCCTTTGATGCACGTCACCCTGGGATGCATGCATACTTTGATGCACGTCACCCTGGAATACATGCATACTTTGATGCATATCACAATGGGATGCATGCATCCTTTGATGCATGTCACCCTGGGATGCATTCATCCTTTGATGCATGTCATCCTGTGATGCATGTATCCTTTGATGCACGTCACCCTGTTATGCATGCATCCTTTGATAGACGTCACCCTGTGATGCATGCATTCTTTGATGCACGTCGCCCTGTGATAGATGCCTCCTTTGATGCGCATCACCCTGTGATGCATGCATCCTTTGATGCACGTCACCCTGTGATGCATGCATTCTTTGATGCACGTCACCCTGTGATGCATACATCCTTTGATGCGTGTCACCCTGTGATGCATGCATCCTTTGATGCGCGTCACCGTGGGATGCATGCATCCTTTGTTGCACGTCACCATGGGATGCATGCATCCTTTGATGCACGTCACCCTGGGATGCATGCATCCTTTGATGCATGTCATCCTGTGATGTATTTGTCCTTTGATGCACGTCACCCAGTGATGCATGCATCCTTTGATGCATGTCACCCTGTGATGCATGCATACTTTGATGCAATTCACCCTGTGATGCATTCATCCTTTGATGCACGTCACCCTGGGATGCATGCATTCTTTGATGCACGTCACCCTGGAATGCATGCATACTTTGATGCACATCACAATGGGATGCATGCATCCTTTGATGCACGTCACCCTGGGATGCATTCATCCTTTGATGCATGTCATCCTGTGATGCATGTATCCTTTGATGCACGTCACCCTGTTATGCATGCATCCTTTGATAGACATCACGCTGTGATGCATGCATTCTTTGATGCACGTCGCCCTGTGATACATGCATCCTTTGATGCGCGTCACCCTGTGATGCATGCATCCTTTGATGCACGTCACCCTGTGATGCATGCATACTTTGATGCACGTCACCGTGGGATGCATGCATCCTTTGATGCACGTCACCCTGTGATGCATGCATTCTTTGATGCACGTCGCCCTGTGATACATGCATCCTTTGATGCGCGTCACCCTGTGATGCATGCATACTTTGATGCACGTCACCGTGGGATGCATGCATCCTTTGATGCACGTCACCCTGTGATGCATGCATCCTTTGATGCACGTCACCCTGTGATGCATGCATACTTTGATGCACTTCACCCTGTGATGCATTCATCCTTTGATGCACGTCACCCTGGGATGCATGCATACTTTGATGCACGTCACCCTGGAATACATGCATACTTTGATGCACATCACAATGGGATGCATGCATCCTTTGATGCATGTCACCCTGGGATGCATTCATCCTTTGATGCATGTCATCCTGTGATGCATGTATCCTTTGATGCACGTCACCCTGTTATGCATGCATCCTTTGATAGACGTCACCCTGTGATGCATGCATTCTTTGATGCACGTCGCCCTGTGATAGATGCCTCCTTTGATGCGCATCACCCTGTGATGCATGCATCCTTTGATGCACGTCACACTGTGAGGCATGCATATTTGATGCACGTCACCGTGGGATGCATGCATCCTTTGATGCACATCACCCTGTGATGCATGCACCCTTTGATGCACGTTACCCTGGGATAAATGCATCCTTTGATGCACATCACCTTGGGATGCATGCATCCTTTGATGCATGTCTCCCTAGGATGCATGCATACTTTGATGCACGTCACCCTGTGATGCATGCATCCATTGATGCATGTCACCCTGTGATACATGCATCCTTTGATGCACGTCACTCTGTGATGCATGAATCCTTTGATGCATGTTACCCTGTGATGCATTCATCCTTTGATGCACGTCACCCTGTGATGCATATGAGGGGCCGTGTAGGACTTAAACTATTTTCCTCTCTCACACACACATGTATTGCCTCTCATTCACTATAGTATTACTGCACACACACACATGTATTGCCTCTCATTCACTATAGTATTACTGCACATACACACACATTTTCTGCTTGCCTCTCATGCAGTATAGTATTATTCTCTCACACACACATGTATTGCCTCTCATTCACTATAGTATTACTGCACATACACACACATTTTCTGCTTGCCTCTCATGCAGTATAGTATTATTCTCTCACACACACATGTATTGCCTCTCATTCACTATAGTATTACTGCACATACACACACATTTTCTGCTTATTGCCTCTCACACACACATGTATTGTCTCTCATTCACTATAGTATTACTGCACATACACTCTCATTTTCTGCTTATTGCCTCTCACACACACATGTATTGTCTCTCATTCACTATAGTATTACTGCACATACACACACATTTTCTGCTTATTGCCTCTCACACACACATGTATTGTCTCTCATTCACTATAGTATTACTGCACATACACACACATTTTCTGCTTATTGCCTCTCACACACACACATGTATTGCCTCTCATTCACAATAGTATTATTGTACACACACACACACATTTTCTGCTTACACACACACACATTTTCTGCTTATTGCCTCTCATTCAGTATAGTATTATTCTCACACAAACACATGTATTGCCTCTCATTCACAATACAGTAGTATTAGGTCACATACACGTTTTTTGTCTCTCTTTGGTCGTGTGTGTGTGTGTGTGTGTGTGTGTGTGTGTGTGTGTGTGTGTGTGTGTGCGTCCGCATGTGTGTGTGTGCGAGAGAACATACTATTATGTGTATGAGAAGAAGGACGTGTGTGTGTGTGTGTGTGTGCATTTTGTCCCGGAAGAGGCGGGGCATAATTTCAAGATCTGATCGCGCATGCGTGAGAGCTGAGGCAGGAAGTTACAGCCAAACACCATGAGCTCCCAGAGAAGATTCTGCCAAAATTTTAAATAGTATTTTGTCACCAACGGATGCAACAAGTAGTGGGACGTGCGTCTTAAACGAAAGAGCTCCTGTGAGCGCCCGCAGCGATTCTGTTGATACAGAGTTCTCTCGTGTGCTGGAGCAGCTAGCGGCTAGCTGCTAGCCGAAGTTCAACAGTTTCAGCTGGAAATGGAGGTAAACTACTTCTACACAGTAAAGAGTTTGTTTTCTGAATATATAGTGTGCATTTTATTAACCATATCTCAGGAATCCGTGTACGGTTCGTTCTTTGGTTTTTCCGTTTCAGAATAAAATACTGTATACGTTTTGTTGACGTAGTTATACAGGTGTTGTGACGAAAATTGCACCTCTTCGGTAAAATGCACCCGCGTTAAGGAGTTTCAGGGCACTTTCACTATTTCGTAAAAAATTCAAAGTGCTAAATCAACTCCTGGGTTTTATAACTGTCAGAGACAACACATTTATTGCACTGTATTTTGACACAACTGACATTTTTACGCCACAAAAAAGTCAGTGTAATCAGTTGGTATTTCAAACGTGAAATAAAGAAACATCTTTGGAATTTATTTTTCTGCCAGAAAGGCCCACCCGGTGCACAAATTTAGCATATACTGTATTAAAAGTTGTTCATGTTTTAAACAACTAGAAATAATGATTGTAATAACAAAAAATGTAGCGTTTTGTTTCTCCAATTCAGTTTTAAAACAAAACCCCCGATTATTGCATTTTCCTAGTTTAATTTCGATGTGGGGAAAAAAAATAAAATAAATAATAATACAGGGACTCTCAGGTCCCGACCTAGCTTTACTGTTGTTTACACACATATAATTGCTAGTATTCCTCTGATGCTCTTGTTGTTCTGTGACAGGAACGAGTTTGGAGGGGTCTTGCAGTTCCACGTTTCCATGCCCAGCAGTGTTTGACCTTGGTGTACTAACAGGAGAAGAAGGTAATGTGTTTTTTTGGTCTTCTCTTAACGCCAAATTTACACTACATGCGTTCCGGCTCCGCCCCGCTCCGGTCCGACCTCCGCAGCAAATACGCACCCATTATAATCAATGACAGAATTTACACTGGCTCCGCACGGCGGCGGCGAGCAGCGGAGAGCGGACGGCAGTCCGTCAAAATTTAATTTTTCTATTTCTGCCGGAGCTGTGCCGGAGTCAACTTTTGAAGATTACGTCGCACCAACAGGAAAAGGAACGAGCACAACATCCGTATTTACAAAATAAAATCACCACGGGCGGACTTAATCCTAGCTCTATACAGATTTATTTGTACAAAAATTGTGTCAAACTATCATTTATGACTACACCTACAAACGCAATACAAGAAATAAATAAATTAAGTATTTTATTCTGAAATGTAATACATCACTTCCTGTTGCTCAAACCATGTCCTGTCGCTCATTTACGAGAGAAGATCAAGGCAGCAGTCTCTACTCTTGTTCTCCTTCTTCCACCGAATGAATTGTTTTGTTCTGACTTACTTATTTATCACTTGATTTATCGCGCGGTCTCGCAATTCCCGCGCATGTGTCTCGGAGCGGCGCATCCAGGCGGACCTGAGCGGAGCGGAGGTAGTGGAAATTGGACTCGCTCAGCTGCGACCTGCGGGGCGGAGCCGGACCGGCTGTAGTGTATTTTTGGCGTTAAGATGATCAGCACAGCTGGTGCCTTTTTACTTGTTATTCCTGACAAGAGAATGTAGTGATGTTTGTCTGGATAAATGGCATCACATAACACATACATAATTGCACTGTCTATAGCAGGGGCCCCCAATTCCAGTCCTGCAACTTGTACATGTGTCCCTGGTCCAACACGTCTGAATAAATGACTGAAGTAACTACTCAGTATGCGGTCAAGTTTCCAAAAGCCCTGCTAATGACCTGAATATTTGTCTCAGGTGTGTTGAAGCAGGCGCATCTAAAAGTCCAGGACGCTGCCCCCAGAGGACTGGAATTGAGGTCCCCTGGTCTATAGGTTTCATGTAGTCTCCATTACAGTGTAGAATTCATTGGTTCAAACTTAAATGCTCACAGCCCGTTTTAGATGCATGATTTATTTTGGTAATATTGGTATTTGTTAAAGGTGCAGTCTGTGGGAGTGGTGGCGCAGAGGTTAAGAAGGTGCGCTTGTGATCGGAAGATCGCCGGTTCAAGCCCTGGTACCGACAACATCAAAGATGTGGGGGGGATAAGTGAAGCGGTCACACTTGTCTCCACCCTCATCTGCCCCACTCTGGGCCCTTGAGCAAGGCCCTTAACCCACACCATCTGCTCCCCCGGGAACCCTAGATATCAGCTCTCTGCTCCACACAGAGGGCTGTGGTTGTGTCAGGAAGGGCATCCGGCGTAAAAACTGCCAAATCTTCGTGCGACCAGTTCGCTGTGGCGACCCCTAACGCAGGGAAAAAAGCCGAAAGAAGAAGAAAAAAAAAGAAAGAAAAAAAAAGTTAAAGGTGCAGTCTGTAACTTTTCTAAAAATATATTTTTAACATATTTCTTCACTCTATCATTATCTCCTGACAGACTGATGTTAGACAGGTAATCTCTGAAAAAAACTATGGTCGTCTGGCTTCTCCAGATGTTACTAAAAGCATTTCTAAAAAGCCACAGTGACCCGCCATTAACCAGCCAATAAAAACAGTTTTTAACCAGCCAATAAAAACAGAGCTTCTCACTTCTTACGCCCCTAACCCACGCCCCCGCCTTTCCCAGCCCGCAGCGGCCACGCACATTCTCGTTTCAAGGATTGCAAAGCGATGCAAAACTGTTTTGTATGACACAAATATATTAAATTCCCCTTCTTCATCCCTGATCTGGATTTATTTTTTTTTTTGCCAAAGGTCAAGTGATCGCTTCCACCTCGCCGACTCCATGACTGAAAACATGAGGAAATGAATTAATTTGTCACGAGCGAATTCAACTTGGGTCCTACGTCCTCTGCAGATTTCCTGGTGTTCTGGACCAGCGCTCCATGTTTTTATTTTATTTTTTAGAACGTTTTATTAACATATAAACACAGAAGATCACAGCAGCTCCGACAGGACATGCAGTTCAGCGAGAGCAAGGGGGAGCAGAGCCAAATATGGCTTTGAGGCGGAGGGACCAGAATGCTTTCCCTGTTGAAAATGTTTTGAAGTCCTGCGTTCTACAGAAAATTACAGACTGCACCTTTAAGTATGTACTCTGCAAACTTTGTAATTGTCGTTGTACCCCCCCCCCCTTTCCTCTTTGTACCACAGGATTTTTTTTTCAATCTTCAAGAATTCCTTCTGGGACAGCTGGACTGAAGACTGGAAACGGAACATATTGGAGTCACAAACACATTGTCACAATGCAACTTCATAGCATTTTTGTTGTTCTGCTACAGCTGTGCTTTCTACCTTTATTTACATTTGGAGTCAGTAAAGTTGAAGTTACACAATTTTTTTGGGAATGCTCTACAATGTATAGAACACATTTTAAGGGAAAGAAAATGTGACACAAATAGCCAGGATAGGCTTTAGAGAACTTGCTGGTCACACTCAGACTTTATCTGCAATCCTATCAGTGCCAGTTTTTAATGTTATTTTTAATTTCATTCAGCTGCATTGTATCTATGACTCTTTAAATGATGATCGTCTTTTTTGGCTTCATTTTGTATGTATGCCAAGAATTGAAAAAGCCACATTTGAGTTTCAAAACCAGTGGAATAACGATGGCGTCTCTACACAGAACGGGCGGATGCCCCTTTACTTGTGACATGCAGGTGTCAAACAGTATGGCACAACAAAATACAGCTGTAGATTCTATTTTTGAACTAGAAAGTTTTGGAGTAGATAACAATGGGCCTTTACCTGGTATTCAGACCAGTAATAATGTTGTTATTCCAGATATTGCTGTAAACAAATGACACAGCAGTTAATTTAATGCGGCACATCTAAAAAAGCTAAGTCTGGTCCTCTGGACATTCAAAAAATTAAACAAAAAGCAAAAAAATTGTAGAAACGTTTCGTCTGACAGACTTCCTCAGTCTGAGCTGCTGTATTCAGCTCAGTCTTATAATATATTTTAAGTATATGAATATATTTAAATATATTTTTATATTTTAATTTTATATAAGACTGAGCTGAATACAGCAGCTCAGACTGAGGAAGTCTGTCAGACGAAACGTTTCTACAATTTTTTTGTTTTTGTTTAATTTTTTGAATGTCCAGAGGGCCAGACTTAGCTTTTTAGATTTTTCTACCTGTATTATTGAGCATGCATCAGGTTAATGCGGCACACTTTGTCCTCTGCAGAATTATGGAAATTGTGGGATTAATTCATTCTGCTCTGTAGTAACCTTTGTTGAACAACATAATTCCCTATCTTAATAATTTAGTTTTAATTTTAAAAACATTTGTGCTTAAATTGAAGGGAATGTATAAAACGTTTAATAATTACATTTTGAGTTAAAGGTACTTGGTGACAATCTATTCAGAGTATTAAAGTAAAATGTGTTTTTTCTTATTTTGTCTGTATGTAAAGCTTAAATAAACAGTACTGACAATGCATTACTTTAAACTGTCTGTATTCACATTCTGGAAGGAATACAACATGAAAAGTACAAATTCTCATAAGAAAAAAAGAACATTTGCTGTACTAACTATATATAACCACAATAATCAGGCCACCAACAGCTTGAACTGGAGCACTACAAATAAACATCCAACAAGTTTGGTATGGTAAATTAAACAGTGTAATGTGAAACCTTTCAAAATTACAGCATAAAACCAAAGGCTGGCATTAAAAAAAAAACTTTACTGGTTTCTTTTAAGTTCCAACATGACAAGCCAGACTGAATATAAATACCAAATAAGGTGGTTGAAAAACAAAGATTTGTGAGAAGAAAAAAAATTATGCAAAAGGTACAATTATTAAAAATTACAACAATGAAACTAAAGAGGATTGGGGCCACCAAGCAGATAATTCCCCCACCCCCCAGTTGTGACTTATCTTATATTTCTGAGAAAAAAGGTTATTTAAACTCAGAAATGTGAGATGTATTCAGAGAGAAAAGTCAGATTTTGCTTCTTCTCTCGAGGCCCTAATCTACTTCTGTAGAAACTGGATTAAAGTGAGGTAATTGGGCAAAAACCATTGGGCGC
>JBBPBX010075177.1:5075-17407 GCA_038048925.1 Garcialebias charrua | reverse complement strand
GTGCATTTCCCAGCTGTGTTCGGAGCCATCAATAGCAGAGAGAAGAATAAAAGCGCCTAAACAAATCAAACACAAGAAAGCAATGGGATAAAAGCGGGTTGCCATGACAACAAAAAGGCTTTTCATAACATGGACCGAGATCGAGGGATTTTAGTTGTCATTAGTTTTTATGAAGATCAACAGAGGTGGAAATTATTTCATCCTTTTTCTAAGCGTGCTGCAGTGCAGGAATGTTCATGTTTGCTCCAAAACGGTTTTGAAAATTAAATTGCAAAGTATGAGACTATGAAAACATTTGGAGACGTTTATGTCAAACATCTAAAAGTTGTAAGACTTCCTAACTGCAAATGTTTAATGAACGAATGGTCTAATGTTGTTCAAATCTGCACGTTTCAATGAGCTGCAAACGAGCGACGTTGGGCCCTGTTGGATGAAGTCGGCACGATCTACAGGTTTTCAGGGAACAGAATTTTATAATAATCTTTTATATTGCACACTTTTATACAGCTTCATTTGTTGTCTAACATTTTAGAACCACAAACATGCGGCCATTTCTTTTAATAATGTTTTTTAAACTTCAACTGTCCGTTTTTTCATGACAAAGGATGTGATAGTTTGTTGCACAATGAGGATATAAAGCTTATTTTGTCTATTTTCCCTGGAAGCCGACAGGTTTGGCTCAGGGGACCAAAGACAGGAAAACTAGCAAAACATTTTGAGATCTGCCCTCACAAGCATCAACCCGAAGAAGCAGAAAAGAAATAAGTTGCTAAAAAAAATGGATGGAGAAATGCTCATAAAATGCTCAAATAAGAGCACTTTGAAAACTAAATGACAACAACAAATGCTGTCTATGTTCCTTTAGAGGAAGCAGACACAAAGGACAGGGACAAAAACATATTCCAACAGAGAAATGACCTGGAGTTGTAATCTATTATTCATTATCCGGCATACGTGATATATGAACACCTGAGCACATTACAAGGCCAGGTCCCTCATTCCCTGGTCTACAGTGGTCACATAATCACACAAGGCGGTAATATGTCTGTGGTGCACCGCAGCTGAAGAGAAATGTTTGTATCTCGTTTAAAAGAGCTCCACAAACCAAAACCATTAATAAAACTTTGGAATCATTTCACCCTGAGACTCCATAAAGATGATGATGGCGCTTGAGGATAAAAATACAGTTCAGAAAAATATTGCGATTTGTCTGTGGAAACTGAGCTCAGATTATTATTTTAGTGAATATTATTTTAGCGAGCGTCGTTTTATAACTGTTATTTCTTTAGGGAGGTGTATGGTAGGGGGTGATTTCTGTTTTTCTGATGCATCACTATGGGAACATAAACAATTCTTAATCTATGGGTTTTGTCTTTAAAAAAAAAAAAAAAATATAATATATATATATATATATATATATATATATATATAATTATTTAATGTATTGTGTTGAGGAAACAGCAGACCTCTGCAGTGCAGATGTGCAGCACCTGGTCCATTTGTGATGAGCAGACAGCAGACAGCTGACACACAAGCAGTACCATCTGCACTGAAAGCCAGTATTTTGAAGTACTTCAGCTTTATAAAGTTAAAAGGGAAATAAATATTGAGTCACGAGAGCAGCACTATATGCTAGTTGAGTACACGCGTCCACCTGAAAGAGGAGGAAATACTGCGACTGTTGGCAACTGGTTGACAAACTTCACTTGTGAAGGAGTCAGAACAAATCCCAAGAGTACCCCCAATTCAGCACATTATTGAGATCGTTTCTACGTTTTTCTCGATTTTAATCATAGTAATTTAGTTTAACTTATAACGCAACAAAAGTAAGGAGTAGGAAAATTCCTTCAGCATATTCAATGATGTGCTAACACTTAAAGAGTGTTTTAACATTAAGAAATTAAAACATTAAATACATTAAAATAACCATACATGAAATCATCATTGTTTGTTGAGAAGCCTGATCTCTACAGGGATGAATGAGTTTTTCAGTCTGTTTGTTCTACATCTGGGCAGCAGATGCAGTACTTGTGTCTAGATGGAAGCAACCTGAACTCACCATGGAATGGGTGATCAGGATCTGCCAGAATAAGCCTGGCCTTGTTCACTGACCTCGTCTTGAGTAGGTCAGTGAGATTCTGTAGGTGAGTGAGGTTCTGTAGGTCAGTGAAGTTCTGTAGATAAGTGAAGTTCTGTAGGTCAAAGTCAAAGTCAACTTTATTGTCAGAACTGCAATATGTACAGGACATACACAGGACCGAAATTGCGTTTCTCTCAGTCCCTCGGTGCAACAGTAACCATCTAAACACTAAACACTAAAACATTTACAGGGGACCACACATACAAAATTCACTTTTTAATGTTTTTTTTTACTGAACTTTGGATATGTACTTCATAAAAAAACAGTCCTAGTGCTAAAAAAATGCACCCAGTGGTTTATTTACTCTAAGTATATTTATTTATCTTTGATAGAAACACTCCGATTGCACTTCCTGCGGTTTGTGACGTCACAAACCGTAGCCACAACCCACACCAAACCTGAGTCCAGCCCCTCAACTAGCAACCCCTGGTGCGGCTCAACCCACTTCAGTATAAAAAACGTCACCGTTGCCGAGCAGTTTTGGAGCTGACCTGGCGGTCATTTATTTATTTATTCATTTATTTAGCCCCCGGGGGGGCTATGGGCTCAGCCCTGCTCCAGCCAGCAGCACATCTTGAGTAAAACCAGAATGTTTTATTACCTTGTTTGAATGAACTCTGTCTCGTTGAAACTGTGCACACACACTCTCGCGGTTTGGACTTGTTTCTTATATGATGAAGGACTGCTTTTGCACAACTGTCAGTTTGGTTGAGCGGTTACGACACTTGAACGCCACGCAGGAGAGCGGAGATCGCATCCTGTCAACGGCATCTTTTTTTTCCCCCCTTTTTTTTAAAGCCTTTTGTTTCGGTGAAATCGGGGTGAGACTAGATATATACATCGACATAATAATACTTTATAATTGTTATTTTTACGTTTTAGTTCAATTTTTAGTGTAATAGCGATCGCTCCCAACGCGCAGCCGGCAGAAAACTGTGCACACACAACACTCTCTCGCGGGGCGACAGTCTGTACCATCAAGCACCACTGATCGATATATTTTCAGATTAGCAACTTATTTATTTTAATAATACCTTTCACTTCATCAAAATCTAATCAAAACTCCAGCGTTCTAAAAGTAGGTGGTTGTATGTATTTCTTATACGATGAAGGACTGCTGTTGTTCAACTGAACCTGTAGGTCAGTGAGTTAATACACTGGTGTCGCACCCAAATGACCGGGGTTCGCGTCCCGGCCACGGCATCTTTTTTTTTTTTTTCTTTCGGAGAGATCGGGCTGCAGTTAGCTGCTGGCTTTTGAGGACAGTGTGGGTCCGGTCCGGTCAGAGGTTAGGTTGCCTCATACGGATAAATTAACTGGAAACACTCTGTGAAGTTTGCGTTTGTCTGGATTGGATGTGCAACCGTGGACCAAAGCGCTGCATGCAACTAGCAGGAGCTACGCGGGCTGTTTGTTACCGAAGGAGGAGGAAGAGCTCGGATTCGGGAGGGCATGATAATAGGAGCAGCTAATGGCGGCGCACACAAACAGCTTTCAGTAAGTTATCTTTTAAGCTAGCACTAACAGTAAGTAAAACGAGTAATAAAAAAAGGCTAATTTTAAAACAACAACAGATTTGAGATACTGGCAGTTACAGAGGGCGGAGACAGAGTTTTGACGGGCGTGGACTTCAGAGCTCATTATCATAAACAGCTCGTTTAGAACGGAAGTTAGAAATGGCAGAATTAAAAAGGGTATAATTTATTATCTAAGAATTATTTTTTGTATTAAATTGAATGAACGGGGTCTGGATAGCACACAGACATACCATAAAAATTTAAAAAACCAATATGTGGACCCCTTTAATACACATAAGCATAAAATAGTAAAAAAGTGTAACACTGTCCTGAGTTTTTTCATAATAGTATAAAAGAATGAAAATTTACACCAACACTGAAACACCAAACACCCCTAAAACACCAAACACCCAATGAACATAAGCATAAAATGAAATAATAAAAGTGTAATACTGTCCTGAGTTTTTGCATAGTAGTATGAAAAGTATAAAAACGTAAATCTATAAAATAAACTGAAGTTTCTAGCGTTGACATTTGCAAAGAGTGGCACAGCAGCATATAAGTTAATGTACACAGTATATGTATGAGGTAGTTGATGTTGGTATAGAGGCAAAGTGGCATATGCAGTGAGGCACATAAGGCACATTTGGCATCCTTAGATAAGGCTAGTCAGAGAATGCTGTATATGTATCTGCAGTAGTGTAGATAAAAGTAGTGTAAATGTAAACAGTAGTAATAAATGTAAAGCAGTAGTAATAAATGTAAACAGTATTAATAAATGTAAACAGTGAATGTAAACAGTAGTATGACTATAGGCAGTAATGTAATACAAACATCCATCCATCCATCCATTTTCTTCCGCTTATCCGGGGTCGGGTCGCGGGGGTAGCAGCCTAAGTAGGGAGGCCCAGACTTCCCTCTCCCCAGCCACTTGGAGCAGCTCCTCTGGGGGAATCCCAAGGCGTTCCCAGGCCAGCCGAGAAACATAGTCCCTCCAGCGTATCCTGGGTCTTCCTCTGGGTCTCCTCCCGGTGGGACATGCCCGGAACACCTCACCAGGGAGGCGTCCAGGAGGCATCCTAACCAGATGCCCGAGCCACCTCAACTGGCTCCTCTCGATGTGGAGAAGCAGCGGCTCTACTCCGAGTCCCTCCCGGATGACTGAGCTTCTCACCCTATCTCTAAGGGAGAGTCCAGCCACCCTGCGGAGAAAACTCATTTCAGCCGCTTGTATCCGAGATCTTGTTCTTTCGGTCATAACCCAAAGCTCATGACCATAGATGAGGGTGGGAACGTAGATCGATCGGTAAATTGAGAGCTTTGCCTTTTGACTCAGCTCTCTCTTCACCACGACAGACCGGTACAGCGCCCGCTTCACTGCGGACGCTGCACCTATCCGCCTATCGATCTCACGCTCCAGTTTTCCCTCATTCGTGAACAAGATCCCGAGATACTTAAACTCCTCCACTTGGGGCAGGACCTCCTCCCCGACCCGGAGAGGGCACGCTACCCTTTTCCGGCTCAAGACCATGGCCTCGGATTTGGAGGAACTGATCCTCATCCCGGCCGCATCGCATTCAGCTGCAAACCGCTCCAGTGAAAGCTGTAGATCACGAGCTGATGAAGCCAATAGGACCACATCATCTGCAAAAAACAGAGAAGCGATTCTAAGGCCACCAAAACGGATCCTCTCAACACCTTGGCTGCGCCTAGAAATTCTGTCCATAAAAGTTATAAACAGAATCGGTGACAAAGGGCAACCTTGGCGGAGTCCAACTCTCACCGGAAACGAGCCTGACTTACTGCCGGCAATGCGGACCAAGCTCTGACACCGGTCGTACAGGGACCTAACAGCCCATATCAATGGGCCTGGTACCCCATACTCCCGGAGTACCCGCCACAGAACCCCCCGAGGGACGCGGTCGAATGCCTTTTCCAAGTCTACAAAGCACATGTAAACTGGTTGGGCAAACTCCCACGCACCCTCCAGGACCCTGTTGAGGGTGTAGAGCTGGTCTAGTGTTCCACGACCAGGACGAAAACCACACTGCTCCTCCTGAATCCGAGGTTCGACTATCCGACGGACCCTCCTCTCCAGAACCCCTGAATAGACCTTACCAGGGAGGCTTAAGAGTGTGATCCCTCTATAGTTGGAACACACCCTACGGTCCCCCTTTTTGAATAGGGGAACCACCACCCCAGTCTGCCAATCCAAGGGAACTGCCCCCGATGTCCACGCGATATTGCAGAGTCGCGTAAGCCAACACAACCCCACAACATCCAGAGCCCTAAGGAACTCAGGACGAATCTCATCCACCCCCGGAGCCTTGCCACCGCGGAGCTTTTTAACCACCTCGGCGACCTCCGCACCAGAGATTGGAGAGCCCGATCCAAAGTCCCCAGGCTCCGCTTCCTCAGTGGAAGACGTGCCAGTAGGATTGAGGAGGTCTTCGAAGTATTCCGCCCACCGACTCACAACATCCCGAGTTGAGGTCAACAGCACGCCATCCCCACCATAAATGGTGTTGGTCGCGTACCGCTTTCCCCCCCTGAGACGCCGGATGGTGGACCAGAATCGCCTCGAAGCCGTACGGAAGTCATTCTCCATGGCCTCTCCGAACTCCTCCCACGCCCGAGTTTTTGCCTCAGCAACCACCCGAGCCGCATGCCGCTTGGACTGCCGGTACCTATCTGCTGCTTCCGGGGTCCCACAGGCCAAAAAGGCCCAATAGGACTCCTTCTTCAGCTTGACAGCATCCCTCACCGCCGGTGTCCACCACCGGGTTCGAGGGTTGCCACCACGACAGGCACCAACAACCTTGCGGCCACAACTCCGATAAGCTGCCTCGACAATAGAGGCGCGAAACATGGCCCACTCGGGCTCAATGTCCCCCGCCTCCCTCGGAACGTGTTCAAAGCTCTCCCGGAGGTGGGAGTTAAAGCTCCGTCTTACGGGAGACTCTGCCAGACGTTCCCAGCAGACCCTCACAATACGTTTGGGTCTGCCAGGTCTGACCGGCATCCTCCCCCACCATCGGAGCCAACTCACCACCAGGTAGTGGTCAGTTGACAGCTCCGCCCCTCTCTTCACCCGAGTGTCCAGGACATGCGGCCGCAGATCAGATGAGACGACAACAAAGTCGATCATTGAACTACGACCTAGGGTGTCCTGGTGCCAAGAGCACATATGGACACCCTTATGCCTGAACATGGTGTTCGTTATGGACAATCCATGACGAGCACAGAAGTCCAACAACAGAACACCACTCGGGTTCAGATCAGGGGGGCCGTTCCTCCCAACCACACCCCTCCAGGTCTCACTGTCATTGCCCACGTGAGCGTTGAAGTCCCCCAGCAGAACAAGGGAGTCCCCAGGAGGCGCACCCTCCAATACCCCCTCCAAGGACTCCAAAAAGGGTGGGTAATCTGCGCTGCCGTTCGGCGCATAGGCACAAACAACAGTCAGAGCCCGTCCCCCCACACGTAGGCGAAGGGAGGCTACCCTCTCGTTCACCGGGGTGAACCCCAACGTACAGGCACCGAGATGGGGGGCAACAAGTATGCCCACTCCTGCTCGGCGCCTCTCACCAGGGGCAACTCCAGAGTGGAAGAGTGTCCAACCCCTCTCAAGGAAACTGGTTCCAGAGCCAGAGCCATGCGTTGAGGTGAGTCCGACTATTTCTAGCCGGAACCTCTCAACCTCACACACTAGCTCAGGCTCCTTCCCCACCAGAGAGGTGACATTCCATGTCCCAATGGCCAGCTTCTGTAGCCGAGGATCAGACCGCCAGGGTCCCCGCCCTCGGCCACCACCCATTCCACAATGCACCCGACCCCTTTGGCCCCTCCCACAGGTGGTGAGCCCATGGGAAGGGGGACCCACGTCTCCTCTTCGGGCTGTGCCCGGCCGAGCTCCATGGGTGAAAGCCCGGCCACCAGGCGCTCGCCAACGTGCCCCTCCTCCGGGCCTGGCTCCAGAGTGGGGCCCCGGTGACCCGCGTCCGGGCGAGGGAACATTGTTTCCAGTGATTTGACTCATCATAAGGGAGATCCTGTTACTGAACTTTGGTTAACCATTAAATCTCAAAAAATCTATATTTAAATTTTTATACGTTTTCTTCATCATTTGATGTATTTGCAATTTTGCACTTATTGTGTCTACTTTTATTGTTCAATTTAGATACTGTATGTGGTTTTGTTTCATGTTCACAGATTATTTTTTCATTGATTTAAAGTGTAATTCTTGTTTTGTGATTTGTACATCTGTGGTTTAGAATAAAGTTGAACTAAAGGCCGTAGCTCTTCTTTAAGTTTGAGGGAAATGTTCCTGAGAGATCCAATAATTTTGTCTTTTTATCATTTTTCAGCTGAGTTAACTTTAACAAAAAAATTTATAGGCATTAAAGTGAAAACAGGATTTTATGATAATGCTGACACAGTTTATTTTTTATTTTGTTAATCTCCACTGATTTAAAAAATACTTTTTTTATACATTTAAGTATAAAAAAATACTTATTTTATACATAAAATGTTTTTAAACATTGTTTCCACCGTCCGTCCCTGTCCGCCTGTCTGCCGGGATCAGTGTTTGGCCTTCATGCTTATGTGAGGTCGGGGTCCAGGCAACGACCTTCTGCAGGTCAGCAGCTCATTTGATCCTCCGTGGTGACCAGCGGAGCTTTGATTCCGCAGAGCCCGCAAGGCCGGGATTCAGAGCCCGAGCCCTGAGTCGGCACCATAGAGAATCTTCCGCGGTGACCAGCGGAGCCCGAAGCTGGGGACATGACGCTCTGCGCGGCCTGATGGGGTTCCGATGTAGCGGACTGGGGAGACTGGTGGAGCTCCGTCTAGCTCGCTCTGAATTTTGTTGTCACCCACCAAGCACAAAAAATGCCTGCACTTCAGCATTAGAACACTGCGTA
Source organism: Garcialebias charrua (assembly GCA_038048925.1). Taxonomy (NCBI): domain Eukaryota; kingdom Metazoa; phylum Chordata; class Actinopteri; order Cyprinodontiformes; family Rivulidae; genus Garcialebias; species Garcialebias charrua. The sequence goes on along the minus strand of JBBPBX010075177.1, from coordinate 8,828 downwards.
TAGTCTTTAAACTCTTAAAACAGATCCAGCCGCTGATCTGGGTTCTGAGAAATTGCTAATGGTGGATCTGTGTTTTGAAAAGTTTCTGAAAGATCCAGTGACTCCTCCCCGACCAATCAGTGACTGGCAGTGCGCTGACGTCATGTTTTAGGGTCCTGCTTGCGGAACAGCAGAGAAGTAGGTACAGTACTGACAAAACAGGCCGGTTCCACGAAGAAGGCACTGTGGAAAAGAACACGGAACCAGTCTGAGCATACTAAAGCGGGCCCAAGGAGGAACTGTGGAAAAAGGGGCTTAACTTCTGTTAAGACTCTGGCAGCAGCATTTTGGATCAACTGAAGACTTTTTAAAGAAGTATTTGGACACCCAGATAATAAACCATTGCAATAGTCCAGTCTAGATGTGATGAACCAATTATCTTTTTGCAGGAAACACATTTATCCAGAGAGGAACATGACAAATTTAAAAAACTAGGTTACAGGAATTCATTTTCCAGTTCTTTTGGACAAAAGCACAAAAGGGGAGTGATGATACTAATTGCAAATACTTTGAAGTTTGAAATGATCAAGAAAATTGGAGATAAGGAAGGGAGGTTCATAATAATAAAAGGCAAATTAGAAAACCAGCTAGTAACAATGTTTAATGTGTATGCACCCCCAGAAAGTGGAAAGACGTTTTTTGAAAAAATATTTCATCTTCTAAGTTCGGAAGCAGAAGGGATATTGTTACTTTGTGGAGACTGGAATGTGGTATTGAATTATGGATTAGACACAACAAGTAGGAAAGAAAGCAAAAAACAAATCAATAGGTATATGAATAACATGATTTCAGAAGTGGAAATATTGGATGTATGGAGAGAACTCCACCCCTTAGACCGGGATTACACTCACTATTCAGTACCACATGCAGTATACTCTAGAATTGACTACATATTAATGAATAAGGGAGACTTATTTAGAGTGAAGGAATGCAGGATAGGGGTAACAGATGTCTCAGATCACAGTGCAATCTACCTAAAAATTAATTTGAATAACAGGAGGAAAAATACCGTATGGAGACTCAATGAAGGAATATTAAATAATAAGGGATTTGTAGATGAAGTAAAAGGGGAAATTATTAGATATAAGGAAGAAAATGACAATGGAGAAGTAGATCCGACAATTTTATGGGACACTATGAAAGCAGTAATAAGAGGAAAGATTATTTCATACACAGCATTTATACAAAAAAATAGGTTAGAAACATATCAAAGACAAATTGAAGAGCTGAAAAAATTGGAGCAACAGCATAAACAAACAAATGATCCAGAAACATTGAAACTGGTTAAAGAAACCAGAGGAAAAATAGATGAAATCCTGTTGGAGGAGGTGGAAAGGAAAGCTAGATTTACAAGGCAGACATTTTATGAAGGAGGACCTAAAGCTACTAAAGACCTGGCTAGACGTATAAAGAAACAGCAGGCATTAAGCAATATAAATAAAATAAGAGACCCACTGACCAATGAAATTCAATATGAACCAGAAGAAATTCAAAAGATATTTGAGGAGTACTATATAAACTTATACACCCAACCTCAATTGGAGGGGGAGGAGGCCATGAAAGAGTTTTTGGACACATTAGATCTACCAGCAATGGATTTTTTCCCTTAATTTTAGACTCGTTTTTTGCTCTGATTCGCAGTTTTACATTTCAGCTGGCAACGGCAGATGGCACGGTGGATTGTGTTCACTGACAATGCTTTCTGGAAGTATTCCTGAGCCCATTCTGTTATTTCCTTGACAGTGGCATTCCTGTTTGAGGTGCAGTGACGTTTAAGGGCCCGGAGATCACGAGCATCCAGTAGAGTTTTACGGCCTTGACCCTTACGCACAGCGATTGTTCCAGATTCTCTGAATCTTTTGATGATGTTATGCACGGTTGATGATGATAACTTAAAAGTCTTTGCTATTTTACGCTGGGTAACACCATTCTGGTATTGCTGCACTATCTTTCTGTGCAACAATGGTGGAATTGGTGATCCTCTTACCATCTTGGCTTCTGAGAGACACTGACACTCTGAGAAGCTCTTTTTATAACCAATCATGTTGTCAATTGATCTGATTAGTGTTTATTGGTCTTCCAGCTGTTCGTTATATGCTCAATTTCCTTTTTCCAGCCACTTATTGCTACTTGTCCCAACTTTTTTGGGATTTGTTGACACTGTGAAATTTGTAATCAACATATTTTTCCTTTAAAATGTTACATTTACTCAGATTAAACTTTTGATCTGTCGTCTATGTTCTATTACGAATAAAATATTGACATTTGCCATCTCCACATCATTGCATTCAGTTTTTATTCACAATTTATTTAGTGTCCCAACTTTTTTGGAATCCAGTTTGTAATAAAACAAAGGTATCAAGCCACTTTTAAAAATGAAAGGGGTAAAAACTACAGGTGTCTCTGGTGTATTTAGACGGGAAACTTTTAATTGGCATGAAATCATGGTGGAAAGAACCTAAATGTAAGAGAGTTTAAATTTACCATGAAAACTTAAACCATTTGTTCATGTGAAACAGAGTGAGGAGGCCCTTCTGAAGATCATCTACCAAGTGGACGAGCTGACGGCAAACATTACATCCGGTGGCGTCAAAACTCATACGGACGTTGCCAGAAATTGTAAGAAGGTAAAGAGACGGTGAATTTGAGAGGTAGGAATGGAAGGGAGGAGAATAAAAGGCCAATTTGGTTCTATGTTCTGTCTCTTTGCAGGTGGTTCCTGTGGCTTTGGTTTGTTTGCTGACTGGATGCACCATAAAAGAGGCCGAGACTCATTTAGAGCAGAGGCCAGTTGTTCGGGAGGCTGTGGAGGTGTACTCATCTAAAAAAACAAGTCCACCATCAGGCTCACGCTGCTCATGAATAATCATCTCTACTGATGGAGAACACCTGAAAATGTGTTTAAAAACTGTCCACTTGAACAACTCCACCGGCGTGTCGTCAAGATTACGATTGGCTGCTGCCAACGTCGGCCCTGAAAGGTCTCAGTCAAGACCAAAGCATCAAAACGTGGCTAGAAGAGTCCAAGTGGTCAAAGAAGAAGTCTTCAAGAAGAAGGATTTCTGTGATACCTTCAATGGAAACCTATAATAATAATAATAATAATAATAATGTCATATTTTTGTCATCTGTGCATGTTTCCATACAAGACGAAATTTGACTCTGCATTTAACCCAGTCACCACCAGGTGGCAGCGGGCAGCTATAGAAAGCGCGCCGGGGAGCAGTAAGGATGAGATGTGCTGCTCAAACACACCACAAGTTATGCCGTGACTGGGGTTCGAACCTGGGTCCTCCGGGTCCCAAGTCCAGTTCCCCTGCCACTACACCATCTTTTCAGGGAACGTATGGACTGCATGTAATTAGACTTGGATGGGAACTGTTTGACGTCCGTACAATACTCTGTTGACTATATAACTAAACTGGACTGGACTAATTAAATTAAAGTTGTTTTTCTTTTTAATTTCATAAGCAACCCAAATGCAGTAGCCCCTCGAGACTTCTCGGTTCGACTTTCGCAGACTCACTGTTTCGCGGGTGTTCGACGTAAGATTGGACACGACACACGATTGGCCGACTGATGGGAGGCGAGGCGACCAACCAGAGCGTTCTGTATCCCGGGCTCTGGTTGGCTCAGTAATCGTAGCATCAGTCTGGCTGCTCTCTTTCGCTGTGCTTTGTAAGAGTGTGGGAGGTTTAAAGCCTTAAAACTGAA
>JBBPBX010075175.1:0-17408 GCA_038048925.1 Garcialebias charrua | reverse complement strand
TTCAATGTGATGGTGCTAGATGTGTTACTCCCGATCCGTACTGTCTGTGGTCTCCCGGTCAGGAAGTCTAGCAGCCAGTTACACATTGAGGTGTTCAGCCCCAGACTGTCCAGTTTAAGGATGAGCTGTTGGTGGGTGTGTGTTGAAAAATAAAATATAATTCTTCTTTCTGCTCCCTTTTCATTCAGTGTTTTTCTTTTTGATGAATTTGCTTTTTTATTCTAAATGAATGAATAAATGAATTAAATTAAATAAAAGCTCTAATGAATTTTTTTCAGTCAACCTTTACTTACACAGGTTAGTCTCAATGAGCCTCAAGGACTCATTTACAAGAGAGACCTGATTATTGTTTATTAATTTGTGTTTTCACAGGTATGTCACAGAAACTCTGGGTGGACACATCTCCTGTTCTGTGGTGCTGCCTGCCTTCTGCCACCTGTTCAGAGTCATGGAGCCTTCAGATGATGATACTGTCAACATACTGCGATTCAAGAAGGCCTTTTGTGAAGACCTGGCTCAACGAAAGAAGAACTCCAATCTCACTTGGCTCAAGAATGCTACTGCACTTGATCCCAGGTTCAAGGACTTAAAATGCAAGTAATGTAGAGACTGGTTTGCCTTAGTAGCTGGATAAATGAAGAGGAGTAGATCTTATACATGTGGTTTAAAACAAAGCAGAAATGTTCTGTAAGGTTCTAAATTTCAGTTCACACTAATTCATACAGTTTATCAAACAGTAAAATGTTTTGAACCATAAAATGAATGTTTGCAATGCACTTTAGTTATGAGCTGCATTTTCTTTACAAAATTATTTCAGTTTTTAAACACTGTGTGAAAGTAAAAACAATAAAGGTTATGACTTAACTGATGAATGAATCCATCTTTATTATAAGTTGCCTTAAAGGTCCACCGACATGATTTTTTTTACTATTCATAAAATTGCTCAAAATATATATATTTTATCATTTAAATATGTTGTTTTATGCAAACAAAATGATAAATCACTTTAATTTTGCTTTAAAAGTGATTTTGAACTTCAAGCCGTGTTTAATCATGGGAAATCCAATTACACACGAACGCACCATCTGTGATGTCACACTGGGCAGAGGGCTCAGGTCTCTTTAATAGCGGACCATTTAAAACCCGACGAATTTAGCAATCTGTGAAGATTTGAGTGATTTGTCTTCATTTTGGGAAGCAGAAAATAGTTTGGGTGATGGAACAAGAAACAACAGGATCTAATTTAGGTCTGATGCTGTATCAGACTTACCTTCATGTCGAGCTGCTCATACCTACGCACTGTGACAAGCCTAGAGCTCTGCCCGGTGTGTCATCACAGATTTGAAGTTCAAAATCACTTTTAAAGCAAAATTAAAGTGATTTATCATTTAGTTTGCATAAAGGAACATATTTAAATGATAAAATATATATATTTTGAGGAATTTTATGAATAGTAAAAAAAATCATGTCGGTGGACCTTTAAAGTGTTTAATCATGATTAATCACAATTAATTTTAAAACTGATTTGCGATCAATTAGTTAAATTTTATTAATCGATCAACACCCCTAGTTACCGTATTCGCCGGTGTATTATACGCAGTATTTTTGCTTATTTGAATGTCCAGCGTATTAAACACCGAAGAGTATTATTTATGGATTTTTTCCCATATTTTTAGACTCATTTTTCGCTCTGATTCTTCGTTTTTCATTTTTGGCGAAAATGGTGCAGTACCAGTTTCGGCCGCTATACGGGCGCTGTAGGCAGCAGCCAGCAGAGGACTCAGAGAGTGAAGAGGAAGAGGGGCCACTTCCAGAAGTTTCTACTTGCTGTGTCCGAAAAAAGACTCCTTTGGTCGGACTGATGACTCTGTCGCTGCCCGCTCCCTGCTGTGGATGTAGCTGTTTTTGTTTGCAAGATACCACTCATAAACCACACCGCGGATTTTTAAATCCAGCTGATTTCACATTTGGTTCAGCTCAGGAGCCCGTCTGCTATAGTGAGGTAAGAAATATATTTTTAAGCGTTTATTTAGCTAAATTTAAAGAAACAAAGCGTCCGGTTTGACCCGCCTGGCGCCTGCATAAAAATCAGCGAACTTTTTTTTTTAATCCAGCTGATTTGAACATTTCGTTAAACTCAGAAGTACGTCTACAATTAAGTCATTTGGGCAGCACGGTGGCACAACTGGTAGAGCTGCTGCCTCTCAGCGAGAAGGTTGCCGGTTCAAATCCCGGTCCGGGGCCTTTCTGGGTGGAGTTTGCATGTTCTCCCCGTGCATGCGTGGGTTTCCTCCGGGTACTCCGGTTTCCTCCCACAGACCAAAAAACATGCTTGTTAGGCTGATTGGTGACTCTAAATTGACCCTAGGTGTGAGTGTGAGAGTGGATGGTTGTTTGGTGTGAGTGAGACAGGTCCCTCTTGTAAATGAGTCCCCGTGACTCAACGAGGCTAGCCTGTATAAATAAAGGTTGAATGAATTGAATGAATGAATATATTTTAAGCGTTTATTTAGCTAAATTAAACAAATTCAACAACATTAAACAAACTCATGAGGACTCTGTTCAAAAATGCGACCTGTTCCTTTCATCATTTAAAAACAAAATTGACACCATCAGATCTCAGCTTCACAACCTCCCTGATCTTCGTTTACCATCTACCCGTCTGCATCCTGGGTCCCTGAGCAGCTTTGATGAGGTTGTTCAGAGTGAGGTGGAGTCCATCATAAAGAAAATGAAGCCTTCATCCTGCGCCCTGGATCCCTTCCCCTCATCTCTCATAAAATCCAATCACTCTGCAATTAGCCCATTAATCACACAAATAATAAATCAGTCTCTACAATCTGGTCATGTTCCACTGCCTCTAAAAACTGCCATCATTAGGCCTCTTCTGAAAAAATCTAATTTGGATCCCGACATTTTTTCTAATTACCGCCCAATTTCCCACCTCCCGTTTCTGTCTAAAGTGCTGGAAAAAGCAGTTGCTGCTCAGCTGCAGGACCACCTACAGCAACACTCTCTGTACGAGAAGTTCCAGTCGGGATTCAGAGTAGCTCACAGTACTGAGACTGCATTACTGAGAGTTACAAATGATATCCTCATGGCTGCTGACACTGGCTCTCCCTCCGTCCTTGTCCTCCTTGACCTCACTGCAGCCTTCGACACTGTGGACCATAATATCCTCCTCCACCGTCTTCATGTGGAGGTCGGTCTCTGTGACACTGTCCTGGACTGGTTCAAATCTTTCCTCTCCGATAGGCTGGAATGCGTTAGTCTTGGCAATGCCACTTCCCAGACAGTCGGTGTCTCCTGTGGTGTCCCTCAAGGGTCAGTTCTGGGGCCCCTGCTGTTTTCCCTTTACATGCTGCCTTTAGGTCAAATTATTAATCAGTTCAACATTTCTTTTCACTGCTATGCCGACGACACACAAACTCATGTTCGTGCTGCTGTTTATTCCCACTATATTAAGCTTAGTGTATTACTAGTTGATGTTTTTCTTAGTTAGTTCTAGATGTTATTACTGTTTTTCTCTTGCATTTGTTGTTGGATGTAACTGGGACCCCGTGTACATAATCTCGTTTTCATCACATGTACCACATGCGGTGCAAATGACAATAAAGACTCTCTGACTCTGACTCTGACTCTGACACACAGCTTTACATCAGGACTGGATCATCCTCATCATCCCCATCTCCATCTTCACTCACTGCCCTCTCTACCTGCCTGGAGGAAATAAGGGCATGGATGAATCAGAACTTTCTTCAATTAAACTGCTCCAAGACTGAGGCCATACTGATTGGCACCCCTCACCAGATACAAACATCAACTTTAACAACAATCTCCTTCTCTGGTCAAGACATCCCCCTCTCCACCTCTGTTACAAATCTTGGAATAAAAATGGACTCTCATCTTACATTTGAAAATCACATTAAGTATCTGTTTAAAACCTGCTTCTTCCATCTTCGAAACATCTCCAGACTTCGCCCATCTCTGACTTTTTCCGATGCTGAGAAACTCGTCCATGCCTTTGTCTCCTCCAGGCTCGACTACTGCAACTCCCTGTTTATTGGAATCCCTGGCAAAAATCTTCAGAAACTTCAATATATTCAAAACAGTGCAGCAAGGATTTTATTGAGAGCTCGTAAATTTGAACATATTACACCCATTCTTCATAACCTCCATTGGCTTCCTGTCACCTACAGAATTCAATACAAAACTGCTCTCATTACACACCAATGCTTACACGGAACTTCACCTGACTATCTAAAGGACATTCTTGCACCATATTCATCCACCCGGTCTCTACGATCACAGAACAGTAATCTACTTCACATTCCACGAACCAAATTAAGGACCATGGGAGACAGGGCATTCTGTGTGGCTGCCCCCCGCCTATGGAACTCCCTCCCTGACTGCCTGAGAGCTCCACAGTCACTGGTTGACTTTAAAAGCGGTTTAAAGACTTTTCTTTTTAAGCAAGCCTATTCTGCCTCCGCATGATTTTATCTTTGATCTTGGTTGATAGTATTATTGATTTTACTTGATTTTATCACTTGTTTTATTTATTTATTTATTTTTTAAGCAGGCCTATTCTGCCTCCACATGATTCTGTCTTTAATCTTAGTTAATACCATTATTGATTTTATTTGATTTTATCACTTGTTTTATTGTTGTAGCACTTTGAGATTTTTATTAATGAAAAGTGCGGTATAAATTGAATTTATTATTATTATTACTATTAAATTTAAAGAAAGAAAGCGTCCGATTTGACCCGCCTGGCGCCTGGCTAAAATTCAGTGAACTTTTTTTTTTTTAAATCCAGCTGATTTGAACATTTCGTTAAGCTCAGAAGCACGTCTGCTATGAAGTCAGCTAAGAAATATATTTTTTCTCGCAAAGAAATAATTGTTTTACCGTGTTTCCTTGTGAAGATCTTCGTACTCGCTTGCTTCTGTCGCCGCCATCTTGATTAGGGCAAATGAGGCGCTGACGCGTCGCGTGGTGATGACGCGTATTAAACACCGGGCGTATTGTGTATGTTTTTTTCTTGTTTATTGTTAATAATTGGACAAAGCGTATTAAACACTGGAGCATATTTTCCTCCGGTGTTTACGGTATTATGTTCAGAGTTACTATGAAATTATCAACCCAAATGGTTAATGTTTTATCATCTTTTTTGATTCGTGAAAGGTGGGCACACTCACTGGTTTGGAAGAAAACAAACAGACTTAATTAAAAATAATTAATATTTATTAAAGAAGTCTTGTGACAGAAAAAAGGAAACAACAAAGACAAAACATTTGTACATCTCTTCAGATATACAATAATGTAGTGGACCTACCCAGGGTCAAACTAAGGTTTTTGAACTGTCCAGTGATGACCTTTACTGACCTCTCAGTAAAGCAAGACATTTACTACAAAATCATTCATTTAGCTGTAATCTGATAAATATAGTCACAAAAAGAGACTATTTCTATCTTTGATTTTAGGCTGATGTGATCAAAAGAATAACTTTTGTCATTTTCATGATGTGTGCTTTTAAGCTGTGTTATTCTGTAAGAGTTAAACTGTGTTCACTGCTGTGTTAAAGGTGAAGTCTCGGGTCAGAGAGACCAGACGGTTTGTTTAGAAAGCCAGGAGACAGTAATCCGTTGTTTCTCCTGAAAAGGGCTCCAGCTGCTCTGTCTTTTTCCTAAACAATTTCCCTCTGCTCGGGCTGTAACCTTGGGTCGCGATAACACAAGCTCTCTCCTCTCTTTGTTCCTGCTTTTAAGTTCTAACTGTGCGGAAACGCTTCAGAGTTTCTGGGAGCTTCAGAGAGAGATGTGAATTTTCCCAAAGAGCTGAATGACCACCAGTCACGCGCTAAGGACTCGTCATCCAGCTGGGACTGATAACATGTTGTTATGGGTCCACTTCGAACGAGCGTAAGCTCAAAAACTTTGATTATTCCTCCCTGGAATAAGTTTATCTTGAAGTCAGAGGCCAGGAGCTGACATATTTTCTGATGACCAACGCGAAACCAGGAGACGTTGGAAACGTAAACGAATACCCTGCTCGAAGGTACTGTACTGGTTCCCACAAGGACCCGTGCATCTGAAAAGCTACAAGGTCTTCCCTCTTACCGGGCTGTCGTCGAAAGGTAAAGAGCTGTTTACAAAACGTACCTGGATTTTAGCAGAAGTCGGATGAGAAGTGTCACTTTGGTCTCATGCTCCCAATTCTTCTTAAATCTTTCCTCCTATTCTTTTCCCTCTCAATCTAAGCTGGAAACTATTTTAAGTTAAAGAGCCACAGACTAAATATGTTTAACATCTAGTATTTATGTCTGTTGTTATAATTCAAGTGTGCTGACGTATTAATTTGAAAGAAAGTGAAATCATGTCAATCAAGTGTAATGGTGTTAATTTAGTTGATTCATTTTAAATAAATGATAGTGTCTCTTTGACATATCAAACTAAGTTAACGTGTCCATTGTCACTTTATAGCTCTGTTTATTTATCCATCATAAAGATCACAGAAATATTGGGTGAACTGAAAAAGAACAGAATCCGTGAAATTACTATTCAATCTGAATAAGTAAATTAATTAAGGATAAAGAGGTCAGCTTAATACTGACCCCTGTTAAAATCCTTTAGTTACATCTGGGTGGCACTATATGTGTTTAAAGACACAATATTGACCTCCTCATGTTTCCTACAATAAACATACACAAACTGTTTTCCTGCTAAGATCAAAAGTGTCTGTTCTAATCTCGCCACAGTACTAACATACACATTGTTATTTGCTAGGATTAAGTATCAATTTTAAGCCCCGCCACGAACAACAGCAAAGCTGAAAGCTTTCACACACTCAAAAAGGCATTGAAATAAAATATCAGAATCTCTCACCGTTGATACAAACGAGGAAGCCGCTTCGTTCGGCGGGAGATATGTTCTTCAATGCAACACCGGGCGTTGATCAGACCCACGGTAGACTTCAAATTGTTTATCCGAGCGCTTCTCAATTTATACCTTTGTGGAGTACATGACTTCACTCACTCCCATCAAACATGTTTTCAATCAAACTTTGTTTTTCAAAGCGGTGCCAGACACCGCCAAAAACTTTCCGTTTCATCTATCAGCTACAAGGTCAGTTTGCCCTTAATTGCTGAGCTGTACTCATCAACATCTTACAAACTTGGCTGTGAGATACATGGAAACACATTATTTGCCTAACTCCCTTTCAGAAGAACTGCAAGGCTTGAAGTGGGATGGGTGATATGCATTCATTCATCAAAAGACCTTATGGCTTTTCAGAGAAGGACGGGCCCATCCTCCAAGAAACTCCGGGCCTTTGAAGTAAGACTACACAACCCCCCCCCCTTCAAGGCTTTAATGAAACATCTTGACACTAAACTAAAATGTTTAGTGTTGCATTAAGCATTAACTCTTAAAAATTGATAAACATTTAGTCAGAAAAACATTAATACTTAAATTCTTAATTCACTCCATCCTCTGATTTTCTGACTAATTTTGGAAATTTGTCCCCGTCACCTCATGGGACATTTCTAAGACAATGTTACAAACTAATCTAATTATATGATCCTTCCTACACAACAAAGCACTAAAATACAAAAGTAAAGGAGGGATACTGCACATTCTCACTTTATTAGTTTAAACCGCTGTAAAAACCTTATGTATAAACCTTCTCCTGTTCAACACATGTGAACGCCTTGAAATCAAACAGCCAGACTTACAAACTCAATCACAAGTTTCAGCACCATGGATCGGATCCGTTCATTGGCCATCAGAAGGGACCCAAAAGTAATGGAGACTGCCAGAAAAAGGTAGAAATTGCCAATTAGTCAATCAATCTCAACTCAAACGAGTGTACAACACATTCACCCAGAAAATAAAAATAAAATAAAAATAAAAAAACCAAGTATTTTCTGAGGACGATTTTACTGTCCAGCTAAAACCTATTCCTGTTTGTAGCACATCTCAAAAACAAATCACATTTATTTTATCACTTCAGGTAAAATAAAACAAAATAAAAACTCAAAGAACAATAAAGAATGTTCCCAAACTAGTCACTTATTTTCGTGGCTCCACCCTCTGGAACAGCTTGCACCAAAAACACCTGCAATTTTTACATGCAGTCTCATTCGAAGCACGTGAAAGATTGGTAAGCACTTTCTCTGGCTGTCTTTTTTTTTTTACATCTTCTAGATAGACCTTAAAGTTGCAATAAGGTTGAGTACTGGAATGTCACACTCTGCTGGACACCTGCCCACATTCGTCACCAGCAGAACCGACCCACAGGACACTTGAAGCCGTCCTGTCTGTTCACCTCATGGCAAAGACCCCAACTGTCCTCATTAGGACACGTCTCATTTTTCAGAGGTGTGGTCATCAGCACCACAACAACGATGAAGCGACGACCCAGCAGACACAAGCCGCCATCCTCAGACGCTTTCCTCCCCGTCGTTCTCTGCGCATCCGGTCTGTCCCATCAGGGACAGGGACAGGACACAAGCTGTAGAAAAAATCAAACGCTATAATAGAATGACAGGTATTAGTTATCATTTTAGATAAAAGGTTCATTCTTTAGAGCACTTCTGTGCTCGTCATGGATTGTCCATAACGAACACCATGTTTAAGCATAAGGGTGTCCATATGTGCTCTTGGCACCAGGACACCCTAGGTCGCAGTTCGATGATCGACTTTGTTGTCGTCTCATCTGATCTGCGGCCGCATGTCTTGGACACTCGGGTGAGGAGAGGGGCGGAGCTGTCTACTGACCACTACCTGGTGGTGAGTTTGCTCCGATGGTGGGGGAGGATGCCGGTCAGACCTGGCAGACCCAAACGTATCGTGAGGGTCTGCTGGGAACGTCTGGCAGAGTCTCCCGTAAGACGGAGCTTTAACTCCCACCTCCGGGAGAGCTTTGAACACGTTCCGAGGGAGGCGGGGGACATGGAGTCCGAGTGGGCCGTGTTCCGCGCCTCTATTGTCGAGGCAGCTTATCGGAGCTGTGGCCGCAAGGTTGTTGGTGCCTGTCGTGGTGGCAACCCTCGAACCCGGTGGTGGACACCGGCAGTGAGGGATGCTGTCAGGCTGAAGAAGGAGTCCTATTGGGCCTTTTTGGCTTGTGGGACCCCGGAAGCAGCTGATAGGTACCGGCAGTCCAAGCGGCATGCGGCTCGGGTGGTTGCTGAGGCAAAAACTCGGGCGTGGGAGGAGTTCGGAGAGGCCATGGAGAATGACTTCCGTACGGCTTCGAGGCGATTCTGGTCCACCATCCGGCGTCTCAGGGGGGGAAAGAGGTACGAGACCAACACCATTTATGGTGGAGGTGGCGTGCTGCTGACCTCAACTCGGGATGTTGTGAGTCGGTGGGCGGAATACTTCGAAGACCTCCTCAATCCTACTGGCACGTCTTCCACTGAGGAAGCAGAGCCTGGGGACTTTGGGTCGGGTTCTCCGATCTCTGGTGCTGAGGTCGCCGAGGTGGTTAAAAAGCTCCGCGGTGGCAAGGCTCCGGGGGTGGATGAGATTCGCCCGGAGTTCCTTAGGGCTCTGGATGTTGTAGGGTTGTGTTGGCTTACGCGACTCTGCAATATCGCGTGGACATCTGGGGCAGTTCCCTTGGATTGGCAGACTGGGGTGGTGGTTCCCCTATTTAAAAAGGGGGACCGTAGGGTGTGTTCCAACTATAGGGGGATCACACTCTTAAGCCTCCCTGGTAAGGTCTATTCAGGGGTTCTGGAGAGGAGGGTCCGTCGGATAGTCGAACCTCGGATTCAGGAGGAGCAGTGTGGTTTTCGTCCTGGTCGTGGAACACTGGACCAGCTCTACACCCTCAGCAGGGTCCTGGAGGGTGCGTGGGAGTTTGCCCAACCAGTTTACATGTGTTTTGTGGACTTGGAGAAGGCATTCGACCGCGTCCCTCGGGGGGTTCTGTGGGGGGTACTCCGGGAGTATGGGGTACCAGGCCCTTTGATAAGGGCTGTTAGGTCCCTGTACGACCGGTGTCAGAGCTTGGTCCGCATTGCCGGCAGTAAGTCAGGCTCGTTTCCGGTGAGAGTTGGACTCCGCCAAGGTTGCCCTTTGTCACCGATTCTGTTCATAACTTTTATGGACAGAATTTCTAGGCGCAGCCAAGGTGTTGAGAGGATCCGTTTTGGTGACCTTAGAATCGCTTCTCTGTTTTTTGCAGATGATGTGGTCCTATTGGCTTCATCAGCTCGTGATCTACAGCTTTCGCTGGAGCGGTTTGCAGCTGAATGCGATGCGGCCGGGATGAGGATCAGTTCCTCCAAATCCGAGGCCATGGTCTTGAGCCGGAAAAGGGTAGCATGCCCTCTCCGGGTCGGGGAGGAGGTCCTGCCCCAAGTGGAGGAGTTTAAGTATCTCGGGATCTTGTTCACGAATGAGGGAAAACTGGGGCGTGAGATCGATAGGCGGATAGGTGCAGCGTCCGCAGTGAAGCGGGCGCTGTACCGGTCTGTCGTGGTGAAGAGAGAGCTGAGTCAAAAGGCAAAGCTCTCAATTTACCGATCGATCTACGTTCCCACCCTCATCTATGGTCATGAGCTTTGGGTTATGACCGAAAGAACAAGATCTCGGATACAAGCGGCTGAAATGAGTTTTCTCCGCAGGGTGGCTGGACTCTCCCTTAGAGATAGGGTGAGAAGCTCAGTCATCCGGGAGGGACTCGGAGTAGAGCCGCTGCTTCTCCACATCGAGAGGAGCCAGTTGAGGTGGCTCGGGCATCTGGTTAGGATGCCTCCTGGACGCCTCCCTGGTGAGGTGTTCCGGGCACGTCCCACCGGGAGGAGACCCAGAGGAAGACCCAGGACGCGCTGGAGGGACTATGTTTCTCGGCTGGCCTGGGAACGCCTTGGGATTCCCCCGGAGGAGCTGCTCCAAGTGGCTGGGGAGAGGGAAGTCTGGGCCTCCCTACTTAGGCTGCTACCCCCGCGACCCGACCCCGGATAAGCGGAAGAAGATGGATGGATGGATGGTTCATTCTTTAAACTTGGAGGAGAAAGAAGAAAAAAAAAACTCTTCCTTTTTTTTATTCACCGTCTGATTCTTCCAATAAATTTCTCCAACACAGCAGTGACCCTTTTTTTATTCTTTCCTCCTCTGCTCTCACTCTCTACCTTTTCAGCTTCACATTCCATGCATAACTCTCACTTTCACATACACGAACCTGCGCGCCCACGTCACGCCCTCTTCTCGCGGTGCGCCCACAAAAAACAACATCAAACAAGGACCGTCTCCTGCCCTCCGTTCAGTTTTCAACATCTCCTTCCGTTCCTCCACCATCAACTCCCAAATCCAAGTCAGACTGCTGCTGTCTCACCACGCCCACCACAGACTGACCCTCATCTCCCCACATTTCCACTCACAGCAGAGGGAACGGAAGCTGCTGCACACACGTGCATTCTCCAAACGCACACACCTTTCACCCATCCTGTCTCTTTAACACTCCAACTGACAAATTCAGCAACCAAACACTCACATTTTTTTTCTTCCTTTTTCAGACTCACAACAGATGAGACACACATTTCCTCAGTCTCTTAACCACTTTCTCTCTTTCTTTCACTCTGTTAATTTTTGCTCATGCATGCGCCTATGAACTTAAACAATAACTCCTTTTTTTTTTCCTCGTAATTCTTCCTCCAACAAATCACTCCTGCTAACTTTTTGGACAACTTCCAACTTTCTGATCTGCAGAAATTCTTTAACAAGCTCTATTCCTTATCGAAATACTTCTATTTTCTTAATCAACTCAAACAATTTGCCTCTTTTCGCTCCTAACAAACTTCACCTCCTCAGAGCTGCTGTCTTCATTCAGAGGCACACACACACACACACACACACATGCGTCGTTGCACCTTCGACACATGGCTGCAAATCTTCCCCACAGGCACACACACAGAGAAGCGCCGCTCCTCTTCCTTTTTTATTTTTTTTTACTTCAACTGAGCTATCAAAAATAAATCACCAGACATCACAACAAGGGTTATTTTTCTTTCTTTTAACCTTTATAAAATACTTATGTTTCAGATCCACAAAACTCTAACAAGGGTTACACCCTGGTTTCAAATCTTCTGTTACACTTCAACTCAAAGAATCGGTCAGCAGCTTAAGGCGTCCCCTAAATGCTGATCCAAACTTATCAGCTCTCAACAGCGAGAAATCCATCCGCTTTCCAAGAACATAGTTTCACACTTTTCCTCTTTTCCTTCCAAACAGCCAGTGTGTATCCTTTCATCTATCTTGTCAAACACCTTGGACAATGGAATGTGCTTTAAAGATAAGATATCCCATCCTTGCTCATCGCCATTAATGTTCTATGAAATTATCAACCCAAATGGTTAATGTTTTATCATCTTTTTTGATTCATGAAAGGTGGGCACACTCACTGGTTTGGAAGAAAACAAACAGACTTAATTAAAAATAATGAATATTTATTAAAGAAGTCTTGTGACAGAAAAAAGGAAACAACAAAGACAAAACATTTGTACATCTCTTCAGATATACAATAAACATACACAAACTGCTTTCCTGCTAAGATCAAAAGTGTCTGTTCTAATCTCGCCACAGTACTAACATACACACTGTTATTTGTTAGGATTAAGTATCAATTTTAAACCCCGCCACGAACAACAGCAAAGCTGAAAGCTTTCACACACACTCAAAAAGGCATTGAAATAAAAGATCAGAATCTCTCACCGTTGATACAAACGAGGAAGCCGCTTCATTCGGCGGGAGATATGTTCTTCAATGCAACACCGGGCGTTGATCAGACCCACGGTAGACTTCAAATTGTTTATCCGAGCGCTTCTTAATTTATACCTTTGTGGAGTACATGACTTCACTCACTCCCATCAAACATGTTTTCAAGCAAACTTTGTTTTTCAAAGCGGTGCCAGGCACCGCCAAAAGCTTTCTGTTTCATCTATCAGCTACAAGGTCAGTTTGCCCTTAATTGCTGAGCTGTGCTCATCAACATCTTACAAACTTGGCTGTGAGATACATGAAAACACATTATTTGCCTAACTCCCTTTCAGAAGAACTGCAAGGCTTGAAGTGGGATGGGTGATATGCATTCATTCATCAAAAGACCTTATGGCTTTTCAGAGAAGGACAGGCCCATCCTCCAAGAAACTCCGGGCCTTTGAAGTAAGACTGCACAACCCCTCCCCCCCTTTTCAAGGCTTTAATGAAACATCTTGACACTAAACTAAAATGTTTAGTGTTGCATTAAGCATTATCTCTTAAAAATTGATAAAACATTTAGTCAGAAAAACATTAATACTTAAATTCTTAATTCAGTTATGATGTTCAGAGTTATTATGTTCAGAGTTATGATGTTCAGAGTTATGATGTTCAGAGTTATGATGTTCAGAGTTATGATGTTCAGAGTTATGATGTTCAGAGTTTTTAAAAAAAGGCGTTCAATACAAGATCAACTGGACTTTATTTGTTACAGAAGACGTTTCGCTTCTCATCCGAGGAGCTTTATCAATTCAATGAAACAGACTGTGTGCGCGTGGAGTTATAACTCCACGCGCAAAGCTAACTTTTAGATGTTTTTAACGAGGCTTTGCTACTTTTAGCTAAAAATTAACTGTTTAAAGATACTGTATAGTACTGGTATGTCCTGATGACGCTCAATGATCCAGGTAGAAACAATATACAGTATAGTTAAGTTGGGTCCTCTGGACAGATTCTTGTTTTGAAACGTTTTGTCTCATGCTTTGTCTCATCTTAAGCTAGGTTTATACTCTTGTCTCACGTCTTTTACCCCCCGTTGAGTGAACCCAGTGATGATGCAATTGCGTGTGTGTCACCGATCGCATTGAGTGTTTATACTTGGCAAGACGTGGGGGATAAATTATAATAAATCCCTCCCTCTTCCCTCCCACTGCATACCTCTAGGCGAGTTCCTCTCATCGGGGGTCTAGCCAGGATTTCATGAGGGGTGGTTTGTTTAAAAGAAATTGGACCTCAAAAGATGTAAATGCCTCAGTGGTCCCACGGGGAACGCGTCTGCTTTTCACTCAAAAGACTCGGGTTCAATTCCCACCTGGTTGAACTAGTGCTGGGCGATATGGAAAAAATCATATATCACGATATGGACTTTTTTATATCACGATAACGATATATATCACGATATATACAACACAATGTGTGTGTACAGGAAAATTTTGGACCAAAGTTTTTTTATTATTATTTTTTATTTTATTTTACTACAGATACAGTTACAATTATAAGAAAGTGAACAAAAAGAACAAGGAAATTTGGACCAAAGTAGAAACTACTTTGGTCCAAATGATATATAAATGCAATTTTTACTTCTGTTGAAGTAGAAACTACTTTGGTCCAAATTTTTCCTGCAGGTGGCGGTAAAACAACGGCAACTAATAAAACCCACGAAGAAGAAATCCTCTCTGGAAGCTGGAGTAAACAAGGCAAGAAACAGAAAAGAGAAAACGTTGCGTTTGATTCCGGTTCTGTTGTGTCTCTGGTCTGTTTTGTATTGGTTAACTGGACCCGAGTTCGGACTCGGTTGAGTTCGTGTCCTCTGGACCCATTTTGTCTCCGAGTTTCAGCGGAGCGAAATAATGGAAGCTAACAAGGTGAGCTTCCCCCTCTTTTTGGTAAAAGTTCTTCCTCGGGCTGCCTGTGCAGCTGTTTGTTGTGACACCGGCTTCATGCCGTCTCTTCATGCGTCTCCGTTGTTCTTGAGTTTAACAACGTAAAGCATGTGTCGCAAACCCGCGCGCGCGTCAAACATAAAACAGCGCCGTCATCTCGCAAAACCACAATATGAAGCTTCTTTGCGACAGTTAGTTTTTTATTCTTATTTATCACGATAGAGACGATAGAAGGAAAGTAGCACGATAGACACGTTTCTATCGTCCCCACGATATATATCATCATATCGCACAGCCCTAGGTTGAACTATTTTTTTTTTTATTTATTCATTTCAAATTGTAAAAACACAAGAAAATTATTTACAAAACCACATTATAAAACAAAACAATACATGAAATGAAAGGAGGCAGAAGAAGAAAAAATCATTATTTCTGCCCCTTCTTCAAACAAAATTAACAATCAATTCAAATAGTAATCACATATATAAAAAAATATAAGATATTAAATGATTTCTCACACAAAACCATAAATTCTGAGCTTTGAACAATAATAAAAGAATATTATAGTCAACCAAATCATTAAAAAAAAACTTTAGCTATTTCAATTTAACAAAACATTTGATGGATGGCAGTAATGTTTTCTTGTAATAATTCTTATGGCTCTCTTTTGTAAAATAAAAATATGCTTTAGTTACAGTTTACTAACTTTAAATAACCGTATTATATAATAATTAAAAAAAAAAAAGTCAACCAAGTGAGATTTGAACTCACGTCTTTGGAGTGGCAGCGCAACGCGTTACCACTAGACCACCAGAGCTTGTTGCTTCACAGTGGAGTTTGCTTTATTTTCAGGGCTGCATGCAGGCGCGCGCATGCTTTTGTGTGCGCGCGCGTGTGCGTAAATATATATATATATATAAATATATATATATAAATATATATGTATTGGTGTGTGTGTGTGCTGTGTGTGTGTGTGTGTGTGTGTGTGTGTTGGGTGCAATGCGCAAAGTGCTGAGACGCACGGTTTGCGTGCGCGCGCACACATACAAGTTTCTCTTCAAAACTATCCATGTCTGTCAAAGCAAAAACAAAAAACGCCCACAAACTTTGAACCAATCACACGCTGCGAGCCGCATCGTCGGCGTCTTGCAGTTCTGCTTGGGGGCTACGTACAAGACGGGCTGTCACCGGGGGATAGCAGCGGGAGTGCGGCCAAAAGTTGCGCAATGTTTGCTCACTCAACAGGGGGTAAAAGACGTAAGACAGGGCGTCTTGCGGAGTATAACCCAGCCTTTAGACCCTCCTAAACCTAGTCCCGTCATACCTCACCTCCCCAAGATGGTGTAGTGGTTAGGGCGTTTGACTTGGGACCCGAAGGACGCGGGTTCGCGTCCCGGCCACTACACACCTTGGGGTGTCTATGAGTGCACACCTAATTCTCCAGCTCCCCGAGCGCCCTCTGGCTGCTCACTGCACCACCTGGGGTGGTTGGGTAAAATGCAGAGACAAATTTCGTCTGTGTATGGGAAACATACGCAGATGACAGACAAACACATTATTATTATTATTAATACAAACATCACACAGTCATTACTCCCTGCGCTCTAACGATCTAGTCCTCCTGTCAGTTCTTCCGGTCAGAACTGAACTAGGAAAAAGAGTTCAGCTTCGCCGTCCCCTCAGCCTGGAACAACTTACAGAAAGATCTGAAACTATCAACATTCATCTCTCCTGGATCCTTTATGTCAACCGTAGTAGAAAATGTCATCAAGAAACTTGACCATTGCAGATGTTTCTAACCATTACTTATCCAATATACATGTCATTGTTGATTTTTTAACTGTATCTACTTAATCGATGTCTGTCTGTTTTTATATATACAGTATAGGGCCGGGCCATATCATATCGTTACCGGTAATACCGGTATAAAAAGCTTGCCCGGGCAAAAAGCTTATATCATGATATGCGAATTTCATGACGTAATACGTCAGGGCGCCCGCCCCTTAACACCCGAGCGCTTTAAACAACTGCGCACCTCCCCTCCACCAGTGTACTGGTGTAAAACGCTAATTAGTTACTGCTAAAATGTTAAAAACAACGCGCGCGCGTCTCAACTTCTCTCCCCCTGCTCTGCAGCCCGCACAGACAGCTGCCCCTCCTCCCCTCCTCCCCCGCTCCACTCCGAGCAGCTCGGTGCTGCATGTCTCGCTGCGTGTCCCCGCTGTAAACTGTGTTACAAACACGCGCGGCTCCACAGTCCGTCCACATCAGACACAGATCAGTTAAAAAAATGAATCAGAGAAATGACGCCAAATGAACAGATGAAGCTGAAACATGAACAAGTTTCAGCCGGGTCAGCTGATCAACTTGTAGAAGTTACAGCTCATTTAAAGGAGCTGTATGTAACATTTTTTATAAACATATTTCTTCACTCTGCCACATCTCCTGACAGACTGATGTTAGCCAGGTAATCTCTGAAGAAAAAATATATACTTTAAAAATGATCTGTTATTTAGATTGAAAAAGTCTGCACAAAATATAGATTAAAAAACCACCACAAAAACTAAAGTGCAGGTGTAGTTTTACTTGGAGACTAAATACTTTACTAAATAAAGTAATTTCAGTAAAATTACCCCTTGTTGTTTTTTAAAATTTTATATAATACTGCAAAGCAACATGTTAAGTTAATTTTGTCAAATAAATACATTTGATTTTTTTTTTTGGGGTTATATCACGAAATTTATCGTTATCGTGA
>JBBPBX010075172.1:5466-17409 GCA_038048925.1 Garcialebias charrua | reverse complement strand
GTCCAAGTGTGAACTGTGTCACAGAGTAAACACAATAAAAACATGTATTATCTGCAGCATTGCTCATTAAAATGACTAAACCCTATTAATGTATTACAGAAAATATACATAGAGTAGCACACTTAATGATATTGTAGACCATTGCATTAGGTAATACATTCAGCAAGCACTTTTACTTTAATACTTCAAGGGTTTTAAAAGCAAGTACTTACAGTATTTTCTGGACTATAGGTCGCAACTTTATATAAGTTGCTTTGTCCAATTATTGTCAATAAATTGGAAAAATCCATAAACAGGTCGCACCTTTATATAAGTCACATCTATTATGCGTCACCGCTACGCAACGCGTCAGCGCGTCATTTGCCCTGCTGAAAATGACGACTACAGATGCATGCACGGAAGGACTTTTCACAAGATTAACACGGTAAAAACAATGATTTGTCTGCTGAAAATTATAGCAAACATGTGTCTTAGCTTAACCGTTCCTTAATAAATTCACGTAATGGTCAAATCTGCTGGATTTTAATATTTTCGCTTTGAAAAAGTACAAGAATAAACAACAAAGCTAACCGCGACACATTTACGTCTATAAAACATCAAATTTTATCTCAAATAACTCCAACAGCTAACAGTTTGTAAATGTACATCTAGTGATTACTTTATTTAAGTTTGAAAAAAAAATCTGCTGTGTGGTTTATAATCTATTTGCTCAAACGTACAAGGAAAAATCAACAAAGCTAACCGCGACACATTTACGTCTATAGAACATCAAATTTTTATCTCAAACATCTCATAAAGCTAATCAGTTGTAATGTCCATCTAGTGATTCCGTTCTGTAAGTTTGATCAAAATCTGTCCTGTGGTTCTTGACCTATATTGCTAACAAACACTGAGCTAATAATGAAGTAGCTAGTTCATACCTCCAGAGCAGGAGGCCGGGCTGCGACAGACTGAGTCCGTCCAGAGGAGGCTCTCGTCGGACACATGAGGTGGGAACGTTTGGTGTACCCTAGCGGACAAAGGTGGTACTGCACCCATAGCGGCCGAAAGTGGTACTGCACCATTTTTGCCAAAACGGAAAAACGGTCATATCTGAGCCAAAAATTGGTCTAAAAATATGGGAAAAAATCCATAAACAAGTCTCACCTCTCTATAAGTCGCAGGGCATGCAAATTAGACAAAAAGGTGCGACTTATAGTCCGGAAAATATGGTACTTATTTACTTTTACTTAAGTAAAAACATTAATAGGGTACTTCTACTTTTACTAGTACATTTTTGTCTGTTTATTTGTACTTTTACTTAAGTACAGTGTTTGAGTACTTTCTCCACACAAACATGTTAAAGGTTCAGTGGTTGTAAAAGTTAGCTAAGCTAAGCTGTGTTAGCTTAGCGGTTAGCTAACGTTCCTTTTAACCCCCACAGCTCCAAGTCAACACTAAACTCACTCGATGTCGAAGATGAACGCAGCAGGATGAGTGATGTGCACGGCACGCCTTCCACAGACTGGTTTCCAGTGAGGCAGTGGGTGTTGCTCTCGACAGACTGGTTTCCAGAGGCAGTGGGTGTTGCTCTCTCCAGCTGCTACAAGTCAACCTGAAGTTTGTCTTGTCACTTCACGGTAATGCTCACGCAGCGCTGCGGGGAGGAGGAGGAACCACTGCGCTGTCAACTCGTCTGCTTCGCTTCTTTCCGGACGCTCAACGGTTTCTTTCTTTCCGATGACCTCCTTTATCTCAGCCTGGATTTGGAGCGAGAGGTTCTGGCTGCCAGAGAATGCGTCCTGGGCTGACGTGGAGCGGCCGCCGGCCGGAGTGGAGTACCCGGACCTGCGGCGCCTCATGCTGGCCGCGCTGCCGCTGGCCGCCGGGGTGCTGCTGCTCAGACGGCTGTTCGAGAGGTGAGCCTCCTGTTTGCTCTTTACTGTACTTCACTTTGTTCTTTACTTTACTTTGTTTGGGCTTGTTCTGTCTCCGTCCTGCTGCAGACACCCGCTTCTATGGTTTCTGAATAAAAGACCACTGCAACATGTTTGAGAAATGAGCTCAGCAGCGACTTGTTGTTTCCAGCTGCGTCACACACAGTTTATTTATTTGTTGAAAACAAAGTGGTTAAAGTTGTTTTAACGAACTTCTTGTCAGCGGGGTTTTCAAGTGACTCACTCAAAAAGACTTTTCTGACACCAAACTTGCTCTGCTGGGTTTTTATTTTTAGATTGATAGCTCGAGGAAAGAGAAACGGCATCATCTTCATCACAGGAAGCAGCTCGTCTTCCTCAATAATGCAACAAGTCAACATTTTACAGCAACACAGAGCACGCACTGTAAAACGTGCCCAGCCCACTCTCTGTGCTGCCATTTTAAAAAAAAGTTATTTTTAATATTTTAAATAGAAGTAGCAGAAAGCTGTGTTGTAGAGCATTTAATAAACAATCCACTGAAACATGAGCTTGTTGTGACACACTTTGGGCCAGAGTCCTTCTTTACAAGCTCATGTTTCTCCTACGTCACATGACAGGCCATCACACTTTGTTTGGACTAGGTGCTACATTCTCCAGGAATTTTAACTCTTCAGTGCCCCACCACCAAATTAAAGCTCTCTTTCAGCTCTAGCAAACTGTATCGGAAGCTACACTGTGTCTCTGATCATTTAAATGTGTCTTTACCAGTGTTCCCAGCCCTCTCTTTTCTCTCCTCTGTGTACACAGGCTGGTGGCCAAGCCCTGTGCCCACATACTTCAGATTCAGGAGGGAGTGCCTCGGCGAGCTCAGCCCAACGCTGTCCTGGAGAGGCTCTATCAGTCCAACACGGTACATACAGCCCCTGTTTGCTCTGGAGCTCGTTCTTTGTTCATGTACACACACACCGCACAAAGTTGTGCACACACTGGTGCACGCCAGATCCAGGTGTAATGATGTGTTCACAGGCTGACATTTCCTGTTTTTGGGTTTGTGGGTTTGCTAACACGCAATCGGAGAAAAAAACGTATTTAATAACAGCCCTGTTTCGTCCTCCTTAGAGTCCAGACAGTAAACAGCTGGAGGGGCTCTCCAAGCAGCTGGACTGGGATGAACGAAAAATACAGAGATGGTTCCGTGTCCGTCGGAACCAAGACAGGCCCAGCATGCAGAAAAAGTTCTGTGAGAGCATGTAAGTCACTGCGTTGTTTTAAAACACTGGAGTTTACAACGCAGCAGTGTGCAGACACTTTCAGACTAGATCCTATAGAGGACCGTGTGTGTCTGAAGTGGACTATATGATAACAGCTGCACTGTAAACAAACAGCACTGAAGGGATCGAACAGCAGGGATGAGTCCACACTGTTGTCTGGATACACTGTTCGTTCCTTACTTGGATTTTAATATTTCTATAAAAACGATATTTACAAATATTTGTGTAAAAAATTACAGTTTTAGCTCGTGCTGGAAACTGCTGCAGCTTCTGGAGGCTTTGTGAAGCCTGAGTGTCGCATCATTTTTAGGAAACGATAATATTTTAAATAACAAAGACATTCAAAAATAAAAATGATAGATTTATAATAAATAAATAAAATCTTTTTAATTTGCCCAGTGACCTAGAAATAGTGCAAAAGGTTTTGTAACTGTGTTTTAAAACTTCATTTAAACATGCTTTGTTCATTCTAGACTTTGGATTTTAAAAAGCCAAACTGTTCAAATAATAATCAGAATTTTGTTTTGTTGAGTCTTATGTTTGCATTGATGCATGAATGTCGATTCCATTCACACACAAGAAAAATATTTACTGTAGGGAGACTCGCTGATTAGAGTGTGTTCCAACCACAGGGGGATCACACTCTTAAGCCTCCCTGGTAAGGTCTATTCAGGGGTTCTGGAGAGGAGGGTCCGTCGGATAGTCGAACCTCGGATTCAGGAGGAGCAGTGTGGTTTTCGTCCTGGTCGTGGAACACTGGACCAGCTCTACACCCTCAACAGGGTCCTGGAGGGCGCGTGGGAGTTTGCCCAACCAGTTTACGTGGACTTGGAGAAGGCATTCGACCGCGTCCCTCGGGGGGTTCTGTGGGGGGTACTCCGGGAGTATGGGGTACCAGGCCCATTGATATGGGCTGTTAGGTCCCTGTACGACCGGTGTCAGAGCTTGGTCCGCATTGCCGGCAGTAAGTCAGGCTCGTTTCCAGTGAGAGTTGGACTCCGCCAAGGTTGCCCTTTGTCACCGATTCTGTTCATAACTTTTATGGACAGAATTTCTAGGCGCAGCCAAGGTGTTGAGAGGATCCGTTTTGGTGGCCTTAGAATCGCTTCTCTGTTTTTTGCAGATGATGTGGTCCTATTGGCTTCATCAGGTCGTGATCTACAGCTTTCACTGGAGCGGTTTGCAGCCGAGTGTGATGCGGCCGGGATGAGGATCAGTTCCTCCAAATCCGAGGCCATGGTCTTGAGCCGGAAAAGGGTAGCATGCCCTCTCCGGGTCGGGGAGGAGGTCCTGCCCCAAGTGGAGGAGTTTAAGTATCTCAGGGTCTTGTTCACGAATGAGGGAAAACTGGAGCGTGAGATCGATAGGCGGATAGGTGCAGCATCCGCAGTGAAGCCCTATATTAGGCTTAGTGTATTACTAGTTGATGTTTTTCTTAGTTAATTCTAGATGTTATTACTGTTTTTCTCTTGCATTTGTTGGGACCCCATGTACATAATCTCGTTTTCATCACATGTACCACATGCGGTGCAAATGACAATAAAGACTCTCTGACTCTGACTCTGAAGCGGGCGCTGTACGGGGCTGTCATGGTGAAGAGAGAGCTGAGTCAAAAGGCAAAGCTCTCAATTTACCGGTCGATCTACGTTCCTACCTTCATCTATGGTCATGAGCTTTGGGTTTGTGACTGAAAGAACAAGATCTCGGATACAAGCGGCTGAAATGAGTTTTCTCCGCAGGGTGGCTGGACTCTCCCTTAGAGATAGGGTGAGAAGCTCAGTCATCCGGGAGGGACTCGGAGTAGAGCCGCTGCTTCTCCACATCGAGAGGAGCCAGTTGAGGTGGCTCGGGCATCTGGTTAGGATGCCTCCTGGACGCCTCCCTGGTGAGGTGTTCCGGGCATGTCCCACCGGGAGGAGACCCAGAGGAAGACCCAGGACGCGCTGGAGGGACTATGTTTCTCGGCTGGCCTGGGAACGCCTTGGGATTCCCCCAGAGGAGCTGCTCCAAGTGGCTGGGGAGAGGGAAGTCTGGGCCTCCCTACTTAGGCTACTACCCCCGCGACCCGACCCCGGATAAGCGGAAGAGAATGGATGAAGACTCACTGATTACTGATTTGTTGGTCAATTAGTTAAACCGATTTCTGCCATTTCTGTAAGTAGTTAGCATTGTTTTTTAGGTGTGTAACGGTACGCTAAAATCACATTTCGGTTCGGTTCAGTTTCAAGGAGGGCTCTGTTCGGTTTATTTTCGGTACGAAAAACAAACAAACAAAAGACAAAATAAAGACTTACAAAATGTTTATTTTGAAAATATGCCAAAAATATGTTTGTATAAAAATAAATAAAAGTGACCCATTTGGATATTTTAAATAAACAGCACTCTTTACAATAAATAAACTATACTAACAATAATAAAAATCTTAATAATAATAATAATAATAATAATAATAATAATAATAATAATAATAATAATGAATTCAATTTATAACGCACTTTTCATTACTGAAAATCTCAAAGTGCTACACACATTGAATGCTACACACATTCATAAACCGGTAGCGGCAGACTACCATGCAAGGTGCTTTCCAGACCTACCGGGAGCAACTCAGGGTTAAGTGTCTTGCCCAAGGACACAAGGACACATGGTGTGGGGAACCGGGACTCGAACCGCCAACTTTCGGATCAGGGGACGACTGCCATTACCACTACGCCACGGCCGCCCCAATACAAAAATACAATAACAGCCAGAACCAGGACAATAAGCAGCAACAGACTGTTTACAATTGAACTAATCAAGTTTTAAGTTTTTGTTCAAAAAGACCAACTTGTCCACATTTTCTGCTAAAGCACAGATCTAGTTGCAGTGAATATCTCCAAATCATCTCAATAACAACAGTAGCAGCATTGTGGCTGTATTTGTCCTCATTACTCACAACCTCTTGGACCTGATCCCCCAGATGGGACAGATCCCTGGAAACGTTCAGAGTTCAGTCATCATCACACACTTCTTAGCTGCAGGTGATCTGGTGGATGTCCCTGAAGAGGAAGAAGTCAACTGCTATCTCTGTCCCAGACTGGAAATAAAACGCAAAGAGGTAAAAAAAATAAAAAAAATAAAATAAAAAAGAAGTTAAGATTATGATTTTAAATTAAAAAAAAGATTAATTAGATAATAATATTAAAATAACAATACCTCTTCTTGAATGGTTGAATCTCTCGGTCATCATCAGGGCAGGGCTTTAATCAGCTCCAGGGCTTGTTGACAATATCAGTTTTAACTTTTCATAAAGTTCTGAACTTTTTGGCTGAAGTTGACATGATGGATGTCGTAGTGGGGCTCAATAACTTTAAAGCTGGTGCATCAAAAACATTCAAACGTAGATCCAAAGCTTTAAAAACTCCTACAGCTTGTGATGAAGGATGTTTAAATGCAGCTGCTGTTAGCGGTGTTTTCAACAAGCTGCTTTTCTTCATTCACGTTCGGATGACGGCGTTTCAAGCGCGTTAACGTTAGACGTTTGCTGCTGCAGGTCTAATCTTTGTGAAACAACGTCCACACACAGCTTTGGATGTGCACTCGTCTTTTAACAAGGAAGCCATAACGTTCCCAAACAGGAGACCGCAATCGAAAAGCTAGGCTGCTAATGCTACGCATGCTGCAAGATAATAAGCGAAACGTCTTCTGTTACAAATAAAGTCCAGTTGTTTCTGTATTGAACGCCTTTTTTTGATTCTGACATGATAGATTTAAAATAAACGTTTTAAACTGCTTTTCAAACGAGATCCAGATCAATACTGAATTCTCTATGGCCTTTTTTGTCCTTCATCACGGAGTCGAAAAGGGGGAGTTGGAAATGCCCTCCGTTTGACCATTCATGAATATTATGAGCGTGATAACTTCCGTTTTGGTGTCTGGGTCCATCTAGGAATAAGAAATTGTTTCTGTTGAAAATTGGGTTGCCACATCCAAATTCAAAATGGCCACCACCATATATACGTAAACCTTGTGAGCTGGATAACTGGAAAAATAAGCAATGGACCAACTTGCTTTCTGGTGTGTGGCTGCTTCTAGGCAGGAAACATTGTTTTCTAGTTTTTACATTGCTTAAATGTAGTTTCCTGAAATGACTGGGGTGGTCGGTGGGGTAGCTAAAGATGAATCTATGACGGTGTTGCCAGATCTCACGATAGAAACAAACAACCAGCTCTATGAAAATAAGCCTATGAAAATAAGCCTAACTGGCAACCCACCACATTGTGTAAAACAGAGGCCGTTTCTAAACAGCATAAACTTATTTATTATGATATTACACATAAACAACGGCAAAATTATGCTGAATGCTTTGAATAACATACTTTTAAGCTCTAATAAAAAGTCATTTTGCATATGTAATTTTTTTTCTACATATAAAAAAAACCATCCTGACCTCTGCATGTGAGTAGAGCCGCCTAGTGGTCAGCCACAGTATGAGTGTTTGGGGTGTGCGCCCACAGACGTCTGTATGTCTGTGTGTGCCTGTCGCCTCACTAACTTGGGTGGGAGTGATAAAACGGGAAACGGGGCCGTGGTCAGGACAAACTACCTACAAAGTACTACCATTCGTCTTTTGCTTTATTGTGCGGAGCCGGGAGATAATCAACCAATTTCACTTGGAAAGAAAGTCTAGCCCAAATAAGCAACTTCACGTTCAAAACAAGCCCCAAAAAACTGCAATCCATGACTCGACTTTAGGAAAAGAAAAAACAAAAAACAAAAAAAAAGCCCAAAGTCTCTTTTAATAAGCGGACTTGGCAACAATGGACCTTACCAAGCTCCGCCCACAGGGCCGCGTTTCATTGGCTAATGCCCATACCACATCACAGCGCAGGTAACACGTGCGTGGCTTCCTCACAAACAAACGCTACAGTAGCCTAGTAATAAACACATGCTAATTTACAGCGTTAGCTAACACACGTGCAGATTTTTTTTGCGTCAGGGCTGGAAAAATGGTCCTCCACCGTCAGTGGGGTATCTGTACAGGAAATGTCAGGTACCCTGACCGTATTTGTGGAAGTAAAATTCACCGTTTCCCTATATGTGAAACTGAATGCCTTGCTTGGATCAAAGCTTGTGCACGACCACAAAACTGAACAATTATTTCTTTCACCAGCAGAGAAGGGTTGACCTGCTTTTGAAACCTGCTAGTTAACAACACGCGGTCACGATGAGAGAAAGCCACAGTTCACTGAACGTCCTGGAAGTTGGGAAGAAACAGCTCTGCTAACTCCACATGAGCTAGCTAACACAACGAGCTCTACTGTCGATTTCACCTAAAACTGCACAAAATCGTGACACGAAGGCTGGATTTTAACTAACACACCGGACGGCTGAGCTCGTTAGCCCTCACAAAAGTCGCTGTCGGCGTGTTTAGCAGCTAAAGCAGCAACGGCTAACCAACCACTTAAGGAATGAATGGAGATTACAGTTAGCATTAGCTTTGCGACCAAGGCACACAAACTTTTGCCAACAATAGAAATCGCTGATTTCAAAAGTAACCCTCAAAACCATGAATGCCTGACTTACCCAGCCTTGCAGGACAATAGCCATCAGTGATCCTGTCCACAGCTGTATTAATGCTGAGCGTTCAGGAGCTGATGTTTTCCTCATCAGACGGTAGCATTAGCTGTGACGCGCACGCTGTTGGAGGCATTGCGTGGCTCAAACAACTTGATAACGTCCAAAAAAAAACAAAAAAAAACAGGAACTTGTTGGTTCCCCTGTCCATTGTCATGGCTGATATTTTGTTGGAATCTGGCAGAAATTATACACTATTCGACTCAGAAATACCCTGCAGAGTCAGTCGACGCCATGTTTCCATTGAAACTAATGCTGCGCGAGGCTTTGTTTGTGAGGAAAGCAGCCAGGCTGGAGTTTGGGGGGCGTTTCTGGGCGGAACTTGGTAAGGTCCATGGTGACAAGGCCACCAGTGGCCACCCACTGTCTCCGCCAGTACACCTGGTGGTGGATAAAATTGCTTCCTTAGCTCGCTCCATTACTCTGCGCAGCCTCACACAAGAAAATTAAAACCTCCCTCTCTCCTTCTACACAGTATAACTCCTACCCACTTGAATATCTTGCACCAACACCATTAAGGTTTACCAGCCTCCCTCTCTCCTTCTACACAGTATAACTCCTACCCACTTGAATATCTTGCACCAACACCATTAAGGTTTACCAGCATTCCCTGTTTAATTCCAGTCCAGAAAAACATGCATCTTCAAAACTACCAACATTCACTACTGAAATCCTTCAGCAACGGGGTGGACACCAGTGAACTGCTGGTTTATACTGTGTAATCATCACATCACAATGTAAATTAATCTTTACAGAAAATGTGAACCAAATTAAAAAATCACTGCAGTTGTCTTTATTTAATATTCATTAAAATTATGTAATGTTTTTATATTTTGGTTCACAGGGAAAAGTAAGATTTCTAACTGTGTGTTTCTCTCACTGCAGGTGGCGATTCACATTTTACTTGGTGATTTTTATCTACTCTATAGGCTATTTGTGGGTGGTAAGTTGAACTACTTCCTGATAAGTTTGTTTTTAAATGGTGATATTGTTGCACTCAATTGGTTTCTAAGATGAACTGATACTGTATTTAGAGATGAATATCTTTGTTTCCCTGAGTAAATGGTTTGATTTGTATCTGTTAGTCACCGTGGATGTGGGATATCAGACAGTGTTGGCACAACTATCCACTTCAGGTAAGATGAGTTATTTTGTTTTGAAAAAAGTGAATATGTATCCTGTTCTGCAGCATATTTTTCTGATGTTACCCGTTTATATTTAAATCAGTAAGGCAGCACTTTTGTCTAAGGTGTGTTTCTTTCTTTCAACACATAGCCTCTGGCTCCTGGACAATACAGTCATTATGTTGCTGAGCTGGCTTTCTACTGGTCTCTCATGTTTTCCCAGTTTACAGACATTAAACGGAAGGTGAGTCACCAGCGTTTAAACCAACATTATTGTGCTTCCCCTTGTTAATCTAACTGAACATGCACTTCTTGTTGGACCAGAACAGAACCGTTTTTCCCAGTTTGTCATGTTTGGCTTGTTTTATATCCTTTAACTCCTAACATATGCCACGACCATTGCTTCACAGCTTGTAATCGTTTTAGTGAAATGAGTCAGACGAACAGCATTGACACATTTGGATATGCACTTTGACAAAAAGGGAAATCACATTTTATGTGGAAGTTGTTGACTTCCACCATCTTTTGCACTACGGTGATGCATTCTCTGTCAGTTGGTTGGTTATTAAATCAGGGATTTGGCTATAGGTTTATTGGCAAACACTAGTCTTATTCTTATGTTTATTTAAGGGAAGTATTTTTGTAATGGTATAATTTTTGTCTGGAGGTCATATCTTGGCACATTCAGTCCAGTTGTAGATGCATTCACGGTTGCACAAGTTGCCCTGTGATGAAACATGTTTTTTTTTACTCTTTAAATAGTCCTCTGTTGGGTGGAAGCTTTAGCTGCAGGTACTCAAAAACAAATCTCAAGCTGCTTAAAATCTATGTAATTCTTAAATCGTGTTCACAACAGAATGGTTTAGTTCAAATGATCTTAAGATGATGCCTGTTTGTAGAAAAACTACAGAACTCTGGTTCACACTGACAATAGATGAGGCAAATTGTCAAACAACAAGTTTTTATTTATTTATTTCATCAGACACAACAAACAACTATTTTATTTATCCAAGATGGCCGCGCTCAGCCGAGTCGCAGCTTCACAGACTCCCGGTGAACTCGATCTTTTTTGTTCCTGTTGTTTTAACTTTATTTTGTGCCTACACTACACATCCACAGTACGGGTATGACCGCGACACACTTGTGGAGTTTTCTGTGTCGTTGTGGTGTCTGGCCTTGTTGCTGTTTTAAGTGCTCTATGAATAAATTGGTATGGTATGGTATCCTGCCATTGTGGTTCAGTCCTTCCAGGCTCAGGCCTGTTATGGCGCCTGTCTCCATGATCCTCCATCTGCCGGCACGGATGGAACTATACGGTTTTGTTTGGTTCCGCAGGGAAACCTGGATGTTCTCCGTCTGCTGGACCTGGTTCTGGAGGGCTGTCTGTGAGGGCAGCTGCTGCGGTCATTTTTACCATCAGGCTGCTGACAGGACCTGCTAACTAGACCTGCTAATCCTCCGTCTGTCTGATCCAGGGGTGTCAAACCCACTTCCAAAAGCAGCCAAAATTAAAACCTTTTTCAAACTAAGGGCCACTATAAGAATCTACATTAACTCAAGTTAGATACCCAACATCTTTTCTTGGTTGCAGGTTCCTCAACAAAAGTTTAATTGGTCTCATGGGGTGTTTTCTCTTGCACTTTTGGCATCATAATTAAAGATTACAGAAAAAAATCAAAGTGATAAAAGTACAGGTAGTCCCCGACTTACAAACGAGTTCCGTTCCTACGTATCATTCGTAACTCGAAAATTCGTATGCCAGAACGCATAACACGTGTCGTTCGTAAGTCCGGATTTTAACTCATAAGTCGGAAAATGTATGCTAACGCTGCGCCACACACCCGTTTTTCAACATGAGACTGAAGAAGTGTACATACTGGTTCATAAACATGCACAGAACTTTGTTTAGCTAACACACTTTCATCTAAAAACACACACCAGTGCTGTATTAACTGTACAACATTACTGTTCGTAAGTCCGGAACTTCGTAAGTCGATGCCTTCGTAAGTCGGGGACTACCTGTATTTTACTTTT
>JBBPBX010075170.1:4946-17410 GCA_038048925.1 Garcialebias charrua | reverse complement strand
AATGCAGTAAAACTATACGAGTTAATGGAAGTATTTTAGTTTCTAGCCCTCTAACTTTGTCTTTTATTATTTTTTTAAATATTTTTTACATTTCTTTTATTTCATCTTTCAGTTCCTTTATGTTTTTTATTTTTTCAGTTAATTAGTTATTTTCAAGAATTGTTAAGTCTTTTCTTGAAACTTTGCAATCAAGGTGAATTGTAGACATTAGGAGTTGTGATTCTTGTATTGTATACTATTTGTATTTGACATGTTGTGAGTTTTGTCAATGTCTTCTTAATTATTAATAAATAAATAAATAAATAATGAAAAAGTTTTTTCACTTTATCTTCTGCAAATGCCTTTCTCTAATTCAACAGGAGTGTTTTTCAGACTCTTCTCATTTATTTATCCTGTTTTTTTCTTCTTCTGCCTTCTCCCCCTTTGTGCTGACAGGGAGATGAGGTATAGCCCTTTATCAACACCCTCTGTATGCAAATCTTGGCAATCTTGAACAATCTGTTCTGTAATCTGTTAAGTGAAACATTAATTTACAAACAAACAATAAAGAATACAAAGGAGCTTGAGTTCAAACATCTGAAAGATGTTTTTTTATATAATTATATCTAAGATAGATGTTTGTGTTTGGACCTGCCGGTTATGACAGACTTGTAGCTGCACAACTCTTGCAGCTCAGTTCCAGGTTTTACTGGAGCTCATATACAACACATGTGACATTTCCATCTCCTCCAGATGACTGCAGTGAAAAATACTTTGACCTTTATGCAACCACAAATATAGGATTTGGGGGAAAGAGTATTAGTAGAAGGAAGACAGAGTGGAAGAAGGAAGGCAGAGCTGAGAAAAGAAAATGCTTAGCCATCAAATCTGAGTACTAAAGTCTGAGGAAAGTAAAGTGTGGCAGCACAGAATGAATCAGATTTAGAAGAATGAAGCATCTATTATGGGAGAAAAAAACTATTTATTTGGAAATAAAATGAAAAATGAACCTATGAATTTCAGTTTTAAACTGATATTTAAGCACAAATGACAGCACATTAGTTAAAGTCATAACTATCAGGGAATTTTCAACTTGTGCAATTCGTTATGTGTTTTTGTTTTTTTACATTTTTGTAACAAAATATTTAAATAAAATTAATACTTTTCCACCACTTTTTTAACATTAGTATTTACGAGACTAAAAAGTAATAAGCAATCCTTCTACATCCACTATTTTTAAACTCATTACGAACTATGAAATCAAACATATCAACTGGTATCTTGAACTGTTTCAACGGGTGCAGTTTTATTACTCCAGTAGTTTTTCAGCTGTGTTGATGGGCAATTCTGAAATGCAGGTCTGCACTTTTTGTAAACAAAACACTAGAAAAACCACATGGACGCTAATTTACACTTTTTACTGATGTAGAGTCATGTAGAGCAGTATTTCTCAAACTGGGGTCCCCGGAACCCCCGGGGGTCCGCGAGCTGGTGCTTCGGGGGGGTCCACAAATTTTTTTTCACAAGCAAGTAAATGTTTAATAACCTGTTAAAATACACCAAAATGCAGGAAATCACATCTACTTTATTCCAAATTTTCTTGGGGAGAACCCCAAAACCCCTGCTGAGATATGACCGTTTTCATTCAGTCTGACTGAAAATATTGAACACTACCATTTTCAGCCACTAGATGGCAGTCAAGTAGTATGGCATGCTTTTGTGTCATATAATGGGTAAAAGTTGCTATTACTGAAACAATCGGCTTACCATTTCCTGCTTCCTACGTCCACCTCGCTTTGAGCAACCATCTAATTATTATCATTTTGCTGCGTCACCCAGCGAAATGCAGCTGATTTGACCATTGAAGTGCATTTATTAAGTAAAAGTTAAACTGAGACACACCTTTGCTATAATTTCGAGCAAATAAATAATTGTTCTTAGGTGGTTATCATGTTTTTCAAAGAAATGCACAGTGAGTCCTCTGTGCACACGCCTACTTCACGTGTCAGCTTTTGAAACACAGTTGATTTGACCGTCAAAGTGCATTTATTAAGGAAAAGTTGGACTGAGACACATCGTTACTATAATTTCAAGGAAACTATCCATCCATCCATCCATCCATCCATCCATTATCTTTTACCCGCTTCTTCCATTGTGGGTCACGGGGGTCACCGGTGCCCATGTCTAGCAATCACTGTTCGTCGAGCAAACTAATAATTGTTTTTAAGTGCCAATCTTGTTAAATTCATGTTAACGTTCTCCCGTTCATGCTACCGTGGCCGCCATTTGGCAGACAATCGATTTTTGGCACAACACCAGCACACATTTCCAGGTTCGGCCCACATTTCCAGGTTGTCAACGGAGACGTGTGACAAACGCGTCACGTCAGCGGTGACTCATAATAGATGCAATGTATATGGCGATGTGGCGTATTTATGGATTTTTCCACTTTATTAAACGTTTGGACCGATGCGACTGATAGGGCGGTGCGACGTGTCTGCCGGAAAATACGGTAATTTTGACTTTTTATGTCAGAGACCCAAAAACGTAATTAAACTTAGCTGTGAGAGCCTTCAACTCATCTCCTAGTCAGTTCAAATTTGTTTTTTTTGTAATTTAGTTTTGTTATATTTTAGATTAAAATTATGTTACTGACTTTTTCACATTTTTGCTCTGAGTTTTGCTACGTCTGTAGGTTCTGGACATGCGGGTTGAGTTTTATCTTTGCGAATTAGTGATTTTTTTTTTGTGTTGATTTTGTGCGGTTTCAGCAGGATTAGTTCAGGTGACATACAAACTCTTCTTATTTTAAAACCTCATGACTGACAACAATTCATAGATGACCGTGTTAAGTTTAATATTTTTTTTAAATCTGTAGTGGTTCTTTTATCTCATTACTTATCTACATGTAGAAATATAAGAGAACATTCATATTTTGCATTATTGCTGGTTTAAACTGAAATAATATGATTGCAAATACTAAAATTAAAAATAAAATAAAAAAAACGAGGATGAAGCCTTCAGCAGTACAACAGAATGACGTGCTGAATGAAATCACCATTGTGTGTAATCACACAACATCGTTTCTCCCAGCAGCACAGAGATGTTTAAGCGTTTGTTTCGAGTGAATGCAAGCAAATGTGGTGCAACAAATGTAAATTACCTCCATCTACAGTAACCAAAACGCAAAATTAACTTGGGGATTACCACTTTGATGGTGTGAATCAGGGAAGGAGTTGCCAGTTAACAAATGTGCAGGCGTAGTTTGGTGTTTATTTCTAGAGGAAAGAGAAGGGAGAGGTAGAAGGGATCAGGAGGAGGGGAGGTGATTTGATAATTGGAGTTACTTTCAGGGAAAATCCTGTTTTGGCAGTCTGGTAGAGATAAAGGAATATGTGAATGGAAGGAGGATTGGGGTAAATGCAGGAAAACACTAACTTTCTCCAGAAAATCCCTTTTTTTTTCAATCTAGTAATAGGAGGAGGATATGAGATGCTTTACAGGATAATGGATGGATGGATGGATGGATGGATGGATGGATGATGGACGGAGGGATGGATGTAGAGAAATAACTTGCTGTAAAATCCTATTTTCTGAAGCTGGTAGATTTAGCTCCTGCAGTCGTCAGATTACAATAATAATCTACCGCGAGGAAATGACCAGATTTTGGAATTAGTCTGGGTGTGTGTGCACATGTGCATCCATGATGATGTACATGCACTACTATCTTTATGAGGACACCTGACGACTAAACCAAAGGACAGCAAACATTTTGTGGAAAACAGGAACTTCTGCAATAAAAGTTCAGAGTTTTCAAATTCATTCTGGTTTTCTTCAACCCCTAAACTCCAGATTCATCAACGTTCAGCTCAAAATCTTAAACCAACATTTTCATTCACATTTATCAAGTTCATCGCTTTGCCTGATTAAATACCTCATCATGACAGTTTATGTTAATCAGCTGACATAAATTCAATGGTTTCAGGTTTTACATTACAATTTCTTATCATTACTGATGATTCATTCATAATTGTTGTATTTTGCGTTAAGTAATTTTATTGTGTATTTAATTTTTAATAGGATTTTCTGAATTCTGTTAATCTGTGAGTAAATTTATGTTTCACACAAAGAAACTTTGAAATGTACAATGTTGTATGGTTTATTTTAGTGTTACAACAAAAGTAGTGATACTAATTACAATTTAAACAGGATAAATAAGATTGCTTATATCAATTAATGCGCTCAAATGGCATACGTGTGTGTAAAAGTTTGTCTGTGCATCTGTGTGTACTGAACAATAAAAGGATAAGAAGAGGAAATGATGGGGTTGTTACCCAGAACCACAAATGTAATTTGGTGTGGACGCTTCAATGAGATGGTTGACTGGATCCTTCACCCACCCCCCTAAAACCTCCACCCAACACACACACACAGACACAGATATGAGTGGACGCTAATTGACGGAGGAGCGTTGGCTGATGGACAGCGTCTGCCATGGGTTGGAGAAATGTGGAAGTGGGGGTTAACAGCTGTTCTATTTCCCAGACCCACTAAAGTGTGTTAAATATCAAACACACACACATAATTCCATTAAATAAGCTTGACTGATTGCATTTATAAATGAGGCAAACACCTAATTGACAATGGGAGTGAAACAGGCGGTGTTGTCAGGTGACCTTTAGATTGTTAAAAAAAATGTCGAGCATGAGTGACCATTTGACGATCGGGCTGAAATCTGGGTCAAAGACTCAACAAACGTCAGATTTTGGTTCCAGGCTACAGACCCCGTGATTTAACAAAAGAACCATGTCATTATGTGCACATTAAGCATGATGAAGGTGCAGTACAGTGTCTCAGGGATGTGGAGCATTAAAACCAAAGCAGCAGCATCATGAAGTCCTTTATACAGAGGGAGGTTTTACAAATTTACTGCAATCCATCCAAGACCTCAGCTGTCAGCCAGTGTGAATGAGTCCTTAATAAAGTCAAAGTCGAGATGTTAATCAGAATCTTGTCATACACTGACTAGAATATTTTTAAATTATTATTTTCAGACACTAGAACTAAATGTGAAGGAGTCAAAATGTGCATCAATACAGCTAATACTGTGGCGTTTCAAGTATGCATACAGGGCCCAGATGGAAATAAGCACCCTTGTAATGTTATCAAGTATTTTAGAGTAAATAACCATGAATAAAACCACCAATGTGTCTTTTATCACACAAAAAGAATTCAAATCATTTTAACTTCTTCCATGCACTCACAGTTTATTTTGCCAAACACATCAGGCTGGAAGACTAACAGATGCATGACATGTTGTAATAAGGAAACGTGTTTCATTCCTGTTTGACAAATTAAGAAATAAAAAATAAATAAAACACCATCACCTTAACAGACAGGATAGATCCTGGACTTTATGTGTTGTCCAAGTACAGTAGTCCCTCATTTATCGCGGGGATCCATATCCTGAAGCCCTTTGATAAGTGAAAAACTGCAACTGTATACTGTATACAGTATATATACAGTATATAAACTGTATGTATATATATATATATATATATATATATACAGTATATATATACAGTATATATATACAATATATATATATATATATATATATATATATATATATATATATATATATATATATATATATATATATATATATATATATATATATATATATATATATATATATATATATATATATATAATATATATATATATATATATATATATATATATATATATATATATATATATATATATATATATATATACAATATATATATATATATATATATATATATATATATATATATATATATATATATATATATATATATATATATATATATATATATATATATATATATATATATATATATATATATATATATATATATATATATATATATATANATACAGTATATATACACGGAGTCCGCGACGGGACCACATACCAGCCGTCACTGATACACGTACATGTACGGTAATGTAGTTACCAAGCACTTCACCTATCCTAACACACCTAACACAGTGTAGTACATAATTATTAAAAAAACATATACATTTTGATCAATAAAAAAATATTAATTTCTTACTTTGAGCTGTTCAAGCCTGTCTCCGTCTTTTAGCATGTTAGCTCTTGCACGTCCAAGCTCCGCAGCTTCCTGCAGCACCACGCAGTACAAACTGTTTACAGGAAGGACTGTTAGTATGCTAACTCCAAACATTTTGAGCCAGTAAAAGAGTTAATAACTTACTGAAAGCCGTTTCTCCGCAGTGTCCGTCCATCCAAAACAATCTGCGCGTGTTAGCTCCGCCATTAGCTACACCTGTTAGCATTAGCCCATCCAAAAAGGCTGTCGGCGCTGTTTCTCCTTATTAAAAAATAATAATTTAAAATAAAAATTCCATGCCGATTCTGTGACTCATCCATCAATCGGCCAATTGTGTGTCATGTCCAATCTTATTTTGAACAACCGCGATATAGAGTGTCACCAAAAACGAACCGCAAAGTAGCAAGGTTATTTTATTCCTGTTTGGGATCGTCTCGTCCAGTCTCATGCCTGGTACCCACTGCACAACTCGAAACGCGCCTGCCGTCCCCTTTTGGCCGCTTGTCAGGGTCCCACCAAGCCACTGAAGACCGTCTGATGACGTACACTAGGGGGTAGCAGAGATGAGGGGTCTAGCTCGTCTTCCGGGTTCAGTTGTTGTGTTAACTGCACCTCCGACGGTCTTTGATGAGATTAAAACATTTTTTTTATGTTTGGGGTGATCTACACTGGAGAGAACAGCAGCCTGTCAGCAGCAACTGTAAAAATGCCACGTTTCTTACCGGAGTTTGGTTCCAATTCATGGAGGCTCGATCCGGTAAGTTTAAAAAGTCCAAAAAAAGTCCCGTTGTGGTTGTGTAATCAGATAGCAGAGGCTCTCACGACTGTTTGCTGGACGCGTCGAGCCTCCAGAGATCGAATTTTATGGCGTTGGCAGTTCGACGCCTAGGTTGATTTGGACGCGCGCGTGCCCGCGAAGGGAACTGCAGGCTGCCGCCGCGCCGCTTCGATCACTCGAATTGCACCGCTTCCCTGGTCGCCGTGACTCCACGCGTCTCCTCATAGACTTTGAATGTAAACCGGCCACTTCAGCCGCCCGACATCGGGGCAGTGGGTACCAGGCATCAGAAAAAGCTTGTTAATGTGCTGCTGCTCACTGGAGGTACAGGGCTGAATCAGATGTAAACAGTCAAATTAAAATTTTATTGATCACTCATATCAGTTTTAGCCAGCAGATATGTTTCACTCACTCCCTTATTTTTCATTCATATCCTTTGCTAGGCACATTTCACAGCAAAAACAATTTAGATTTTGCAGATTTACTAAAAACAACAGACAGAGGATGGCACAGTAAAGATGCAGAGTCTTGCAGACCAATACATCTGTCTTCTTTTTGTTTTCCTCCTTTTATTCTCCTCTTCCTGCTGTTTATAGCTGTGGATGACCTTAGAACAAGGCTGAGGTTTAGATACAAAGACCTTAATAATGCATATCTGGAAATCTCCTTTCCTCCCTCACAGAGAGATGCTCCCTCAGCTTCTATATTTACAGCCCTTTCTCTGTTTTAGGGTTCTACTCTCACTCCAGAGTTTTATGAGGCTGTGATAAAGCAGACAAATGGTCAGTGAAGACTTGCTTCTGGAGGGGACATTTGCTTGTCGGAAGTCATTTATCTGCTAAGTTAAGCAATCAATAAGTTGGCCAGTCAGTGCAAAACCATGTGGTCAGCACACTTCAGCTAAAGCCACAGATCAGAGCTTTAGAAGTGAGCTTCTGTTGAAAGGTTTTGAACAGTTAAGCAACTGTTGGAGACTAGTTGGTGATTACATTTTGATAAAATAGACAAATTCTCAGCTGCCAACTCTCTGCATTGTTAATTCGCAGTCAAGCTATCAGTAAGTCATGCGGCCGTGTTTACTGCTGAATTTTGAATATCGTGATTTATTTTTGTGTGCATAATTACAAATCAGGTGTTGAACTCAGTTACCAATAGGAGCCAAAATGTTCAAACTTTGTCCGAGCCGCAGGCCACTTTCAGCTGATACATTAACTCGAGTCAGATACTTCATATTTTTTCTTGGCTGCATGTTCATGAACAAGAGTTTGATGAGTCTCATTTGACATTCTGTTACTTTGTCCACATCAGAATCAGTAATAATAGAATGATCCAGCCTTCTTTCTGGCTTCAGAGTTAGCCAGCTGGCAAGAGAAGTTTATAGTACGGTAAATTATTATTATTATTTTTTATTATTATTTTTTTTAAAGAAAAAATATCAGAGATATACAACGGAGCTTTAGGGCCACACTGAGAGAAAAAAATTAAAACCCATAAAATTCCGAGAATAAAATCCTAGTATTATGAGAATAAAGTCAAATAAAGTACAAGAATAAAGTCGTACAAGACTTTTTTCAGCTCTTAGTTGTTTATCTATTTTTTTCCACGAGTCCGATCCACGACGCAACCTGTCAATCAGTCCAGTAGGCGGGTCAGCAAATGACCAATCTGAAGCTAAATAGATCAGAGCATACCACTGTAGTGGCCATGACAGGGTCCACTATGATACGTCTTTTTTGAACTGTTCCTGTGATGACCTTTACTGACCTCTCAGTAAACAGTAAAGCAGTGTTGTATCTTTACAATATGTTTTATAATCACATATGTTATATGCTGTGTTATTCTTTAATGTGAAGCATTACTGTGTCACTTCTGCAAATGTACGGGGTGTCTAATAAGTGTCAGAGTTGAATGATATATGTCAAACTGACTTGTTCAGTTTTGTGTTAAATTGAGTAGCAGCTAAAATCTCTAAACGAGCGTCTGTATGTCTGCACTTTCAGACACTTTTCCTGAAACAGTCCTCTCTGTTTTCTAAACAGACTTTCCGTCGACCTTGAAGTTTTCGCTTCACATTTCACTCTCCTCGCTTGGCCCACGGACCAATGAGGAAACTGTGTTTCTAATCTTAACACTTTAGAAAAAGCGTTTTTTGGAATGGACAGGAGACCTGACATCTCTCTGTCTTTTAGCTGTCGGACGTTTGGTCAAGAGCCAAAGACCTTCGTTCTTCAGTAAGGGCTAATAACATGCTGGTTATCAGTCCACTTTGAACCGAGCGTAAGCTCATAACTTTGAATGAAATTCCTTTCTGGAATAAGTTACCTTGAAACCAAACCAGGACTGCCACGACTTCTGCCGACTAAAGCAAGTATCACCGACACTGAGAAGGTAAACACGTTTGGAGTCCAGCTTGGACTTGCGGGACCTACGACCCGTTTACGTCCAAGGCTGATCACAGCTCTTTACCAGAACCGGGACGGACGTCTTAAGGTAAAGGAGCAGCTGTTTGCTTACTGGAGGTGTGATGATATCTTAGCTGGACGTGTATGGAAGAGTGTCATCTGGTTTTATAAATGCAAGATAAACTTCCCTTTTTCCTCCTATTTCCTTCTACCTTTCATTCTAAGCTGGTAACTAAATTTTTAAGCTAAAGAGCCACAGATAAAAAGTATTTGTCATCCTGTACTTATGTCTGTTGGTGCAATTTAAATGTGCTGACGTGTTAAATTGCAAGGAAGTGAAATCAGTCAATTAAGTGTAATGGTGTTAATTTTAGTTGATTTATTTTAAATAAAAGGTAGTGTTTTTTGGCATACCGACTAAAATCAACGTCTCATTGTCACTTAATGGCTTTATGGTTTATTTGTCCATAAATGATCACAGAAATATTGGGTAAACCTAAAAAAGAAAATAATCCGTGAAATACTATTCAATCTGAATAAGTAAGTAATTAAGGTAAAGGGTGTCAGTTTAATACTGACCCCCCCAATATCTTTACACCACCTTACTGTAAGCAGGTTCAAAGTCCTGATACTGATAAATAATCTGATGCCGATGTTCTGACAGATTAACAATTTCCTTATGTGTAAAACCAAAACCAATGTAGAAATTAACAAGATGCTCGACATTCTTCATTTTGCAACATTTAAAATGTTGTTATAACCTGCTGTGTCAGAGT
Source organism: Garcialebias charrua (assembly GCA_038048925.1). NCBI lineage: Eukaryota > Metazoa > Chordata > Actinopteri > Cyprinodontiformes > Rivulidae > Garcialebias > Garcialebias charrua. The sequence continues at coordinate 7,353 of JBBPBX010075170.1, read as the reverse complement.
TCGGATAAAATTACAACTCATGCAGCTTCAGATTGGTCATTTACTGACACGCCTTCTGGATTGATTGACAGGTCACATTGTGGATCCAACTCATGGAAGAAAAAAAAAAATATATATATATATATATAGATATATATATAGATAGATAGATAGATTTGTGAGAGCTGCAGAAAGTCATGTACAACTTTATTCTCATAATATTAAGACTTTATTGGACTATATTCACATAATATTAGGACTTTATTCTCGTAAATTTAAGGCTGTTAATTTTTTACTTAGCATGACCCTAAATCTTGGTCATAGAGATACAATATTTTACATTTAAATTATCATCTTGGAGGACCAGGTTTGGCCTGTGGCTCTTCAGTTTGACATACAGTATGTGCAAATTATCCCTTTCCCTCATTGGACTCATCTTGTTGCATTCCCTTCAAAAACACCTGAAATGGGAGTTTTTGTACACAAATACTTTCAATCACATTCATACAATAGCACTGAAAAACATACAGTTTCACAAAAAACAGAAATCTAGGGCTCTAGAATTACATTAATTTAACTGAGACATTTTAATACGTGTTCTGCAGATTTTATTTACAAAAATGCTTATCAAAATAAAACCTTAAATACTGTAGTTGAATTATGTAGTTTAATTGAATCAAAGTTGTCTCTTTTACAGCTCGATGAATGAAGTAGCAGGATGCATTTGATCTTTTAAAACGGGCTTGTGTTTCATGTTTATCTGTATTTATTTAATTAGTATTTAAGTTACAGTCCTGTAGAGAGAACCTAATAAAATAAGACTGATTCAGTAGTTTGTTTGTTTTTTTGTCTCGATCTCTGCATTAGTATTTACTGACTGTGTAAAAATTACTGTCAGCACAGCACACTTCACAGAGGTAAACTAAAACGCGTTCAACATAATTGAACTGATTTGAATGATTCAAATTAATTTGAATGGAATGACTGAATTGGGAAAAAAGCCACAAAAAAAAGAAGAAAATGACATTAGAAGCTTAACAGCCAGAATTATCAGAAAGAAGCTGAAAGGAGCACATAAAAGCTGAATTTTGCTGAAAAATAGCCAAAAAGCTGAAGTTAACAGGGAAACTGCTCAAATTTAGCTGAGAAAGCAAAAAAGGAGTAATTGCCTAGATAAATAAATGAAAAAAATTAAAAAGCTGAAATTAGCAGAAATAAACTAAAAGGAGCTTAAAAAGCTGAAAGAATGACAAACAAAAAGAAATGGGAAGAAGCTTAAAACTGAAGGGTAGAAAAATGCTGAAATGATCAGTAACAGGTTTAAACGGGTCTGAGGATTGTGGAGAGCTCCAATTTCATTTAAATGAGGAAAACATGTCTGACAAAGCTAAATATGACAAAAAGTAAAAACTGTAGGAACACCAAAAGTCAGAGCAGGAATGTCCTGAATGAGCCGAACGTTTTTGTCAAACAGCATGTTTCTGGGCCCACGCATCAGAAAGGTCATACTTTGGACCTCGACTTCTCCTTTGGCCTCATCATTGATCAGCTGCGTGTGGTGGACGTTCCTGTCACTGATCACTGCTGTGTGTATTTTAATTTGTCTTTTAACCTCAACAGTTGTCCTCATAAAGTGATTTCCCAAAGGCGAATTATCAATCAGAAAGCGGTTGTGAAATTCTCAGAATCATTTGAGCCCAGTTGTTTTGTTAATTGCAGTGATGCTGATTCCTTTGTGGAGTTTTTTAATAGACACTGCCTGTCTGTCTTAGATGAGGTTGCTCCTGTAAAGCACAAAATATCCGCTTGTAAAAACGCTTATCCTTGGAGAAATGAAGAAATTATGTTGTTCAGAAGATCATGTCGTAAGGTAGAGCGTTTGTGGAAATCTTCTAAACTTGAAGATTAAAGGAGCTGATGTCAGCCCTAAATGAAATGATTAAACAGGCCAGCTCAGCATATTTTTCTAATCTTGTAAGTATAAATAAGAAAAATTCAAGAGTCTTGTTTGATACCATTAATAATATGGTTTCACCTCCACTCCCTCCTGTGCCTGTATTCTCATTAGATGATTGTAACAAATTTTTAAACTATTTTGTAGAAAAGGTTGACAACATCAGGGCAAGTGTTAAATCAGCTCTTGGTGTCACCCTCAGTTCAGTCCCTTCAGTGAGCTCCTGGTCTTCATTTACACCTGTCACTTTAGAGGACGTGAAGGTTGTTCTAAAAGAGGTCAAACCTTCCTCCTGTGTGCTAGATGCTGTCCCTGCATCACTGTTCTTGAAGGTGCCAGATATCATCAGTCCACATGTAGCAAAATTAATTAACATTTCTCTTTCTACAGGGTCAGTTCCATGTTTTTTGAAACAAACAGTTTTAAATCCGATTTTGAAAAAGCCCAATTTGGACCCCACTGAGCTCTGCAACT
>JBBPBX010075169.1:0-10618 GCA_038048925.1 Garcialebias charrua | reverse complement strand
CGCCTTTTACGGCAGGGGACGTCACCCCGCACCAGAGGTACCGCCCTTTAGGTACTTAGGCGACTGACGCCCCTCCATCTTCCCCTTTTTTCCCTTCACCTCGCAAACACCTGAACTACCTCTCTTCACGGGACTTCTCTGCTGCTCCATCACTCAACCTGAGGTGAGCTCGCTTCCTACACAGAGCGCACAGAGAATTTTTCCCTGCGTACTGCTGGACTGGCGAAAGCTAGCCCAGCACATTTCTATAACCTCGAGGTTTTCTTCTCTCCTCTCTCCTACAGGTTGCTTCGCTCGACAGATTTATAACTACGTCACAACCGATGCCTCGGCTAACACAAGCTTAGCGAGCTAGCCAGCGAAAGCGACACGACGGAGGAGACACTCGAACAAAGAAGAAAAAGGATCCTGGAAGGTCTCGCTCGCCTTGTCTCGGACATGCCTGCGGAGAAAGGGAAGTGAAAGACCAAACTTCAAAGGAAAGCCAGTGGAACGGCTAGCCCAAACTCGCACGTCTGTCCCAGCGGCTGTGGATTTTACCTGGCAGCGACGGACACCCACGAAGCCTGTCCAGTCTGCCTGGGTATATTTCATGCAAGACAAGCTCTGGACGCGCCCAACTCTTGCCCACACTGCAGCCATATGCTGGACGCTGTGCTGCGACAGCGCGTGGACCTCGTGGCTAAAGCCATGGGAGGCTCAGCTGGTCCACAGGACCCAGACACCACGGAGACTCTCACTCCGACACCAGACCTCGAACACATGGCTCTACACGACAGCACGCGCGTCGAATGGGGCGACAGCCCTGACCCGCTTGCTCCCATGGGGGATCTAACAGTCGAGTTCGACACCAGAGGCATGATGAATGAAGACGAGATCTCCATCTCAGCCTCGGGCGAATTTTCAGCGGAGGAACCAGAACTCGAGGATCCGGGAGAGCACCTCCCTAGGACCTCGATACCTGCAATCCCTGGAACGGACTTCTCCATCCCGGCCCTCTTCGACCTGTGCCACAGAGCGGCGGACGCATTGAACATTCCCTGGCTGGAGTCCCCACCTCGCCAACAGGTCACGAGGCTGGCGGGGAACTATTTTTATTCAAAACAACAGGCTACAACAAGGCAAAGGATGCCCGTCTTCCCAGACTTCCTCACGGAACTGACCCACACCTGGCCCCAGCCACGAGCACCCATGCTACTCCCTCTCTCACAATCCCTTGACGTGGAGGGCATGGATCAGGTGGGAATAGCTAATGCACCTCAGATTGAGGACATGCTAGCGTCCCACCTAGCTCCCAGATCGTCAGGAACAAAGCCAACTCTCCCCAGCAAAGCTTGCAGAGCCTCAGCGTCGCTTCTCAAAAAGTGCTACAGAGCTCAAGGACTCGCGGCGCGCGCCATGAGAGCGTCAGCGATGATGCAGGCTTACCTCGCAGAAAAACTCCAACAACTGCAGGAAACCTCGGATAAGCAAGCTGCTGCCGAACTACTGGACGAAGCCCACAGAGCTACAGACTTTGTCCTTCGTATGATGGGTACAGCTGCTGTGGCTCAGGGCAGAGGTATGGCGGAAGTGGTCATCGCGCTCCGCCACCTATGGATGATGCTGACGGATTAACCAGAGGGACAAAAGGTGCCTTTTCTCCACCACTCGATAGAAGCGGAGGGACATTTTGGCCAGACTTGACCAAAGGCGCAGGCAGGCTGAAGCTCTCAGGGTGGGCATCCCTCGTCGGAGTTTCACCCCACCCAGAGAGCCCGCTGGAAGCAGGCCTGCACAGTTGCGGCACCGCTCGAAGACGCGTGCACCGCAGCAGAAGCAGACAGCATACGATGAGGAGCCTCGGCAGAGACCCCCGCTGAATCAACCTCGCTCCGAGCACGCATGGACTAAAAACAGGTTTGTCCCATGCCAAGCGAGCAAGCACAGGGCCTCCTCGGCGAACCGGGACACTCGTCAAAAACGTGCCTGATGAACCAGGTTCACGTTTCCTTTTTCGACGACCTCCTGCCCACGTGGTAACAGGAGTGTTCGCACCTTGTTCAGACTTCATTTGTAGCAAAGTACAAAAAGCTGATAATTCATTCATTCAAACTTTATTTAGTCAGGTAAATCTTATTGAGCCTCGAGGGCTCATTTACGAAAGCGACCTGCTACAAACTAAAGAATGATGAACATCAATGATACAAATACATTAAACAATAAACAAAAGAAAAGAAAAAGTAGCAAAAAGTAGCAAAAACATTATAAGGTAGATGTACAAAAAAATCAAAGACAGGAACAAATCTGCATTGGTTTTTGCCAGGATTCCAACAGATTCTGAAAACCATCCAGAGAGGTCAGGGCCGAGAGCTTCAGATCTTTTTGTAAGATATTCCAGGAAGCAGGAGCAGAGTAGGAGAAGGCCCTTTTTCCAAGTTCAGTCCTCACTGACGGAACACTGCAGGTAATCATGTCCTGAGAGCGCACACTGTAGCTGCACTCACGTAAAGACATGTAGGAGGAGATGTATGAGGGCAGCAGACCAAGAAGTGATTTGAAGATGAAAATGTACCAGTGGAAGAGTCTGCGTGAGGTTAATGATGTCCAATTAACCAGTGAATACAGGGTGCAGTGGTGGGTACGATAATCACAGCCAGTTATGAATCTTAGTGCACCATGATAGACAACATCCAACATCCGCAGGGTGCTTGTAGGAGCATTCATGTATAGAATGTCACCGTAATCAATGGAGGGAAGGAAAGTCACAGATACAAGGCGTTTCCTAGCATTCAGTGTTAGACATGATCTGTTTCTGAAAAAGAAACCCAGTTTAACTTTCAGTTTTTTCACTAGGTTTTCCACATGGAGTTTAAATGAGAGATGTGAATCGACCAGGATACCCAGATATTTATAGGGATCAACAAACTCAATAGGGACATCATTTGAGGAAAAAAATCAGAGGAAGATCTGCTGGGACCGACTTCCTACTTGAAAAAAACATCCCTTTTGTTTTATCAGCTATTGGACAAGTTTGAGACGGAACAAATCTGACTGGATGATGTCAAAAGCGGATTGCAGTAACTGGAAAGCCTTAGCAACTGTTTTAGCTCGGCAATAAACAACTGTATCATCAGCATAGAAATGTAAGGATGCATCAGGGATGCTCTGACCTACATTAGCTATGTAGATTGTAAAGAGGGTTGGTCCTAAAACTGAGCCTTGTGGTACACCACATGAACCACACCACACCACAAACACATGAAGGGGCTAACCCTAAAATGATAAAAGAACTGAAGGATCTAGACGAACTCAGGAGAGGACAAACTACAAATCAATGAAATGTTGCGAATTCAAAAGGTTGAAGGAAGCTCTGAAACGAATGTGCAAGTTTATGCAGGTTTATTGTACATAATAAGAATAAACCTTACAGCAACAACAGACCTCTCACCGAGCTCAAGTCCACACACACATCTTCAAAGGCAGGGCCACGGTTATAAAACCCCGGATGTCGTCACCGCCTCCTGGAACCTGGAACCGCCTTGGACTGCTTCGGGACCGCCCTGGAACCACCTACACTACCACGTGACCCTCCTTTCTGTCAACAAACTATCAGCTTCAATGTAAACATCAAATGTTGGGTCTGTTGAATTGTGCAGGCGTGTAACTGTTCCCTAGTGAAAACAAAGCCCGAGAGAAAAACGTTCTGCCTTGTGTCACATTTCACATTATAAGGCAGAATTAAGTGAATACAAATAATGGAACATAATGGGTGTAATGTAATACTGATAGAAATATATTTCAATTCCCCTTTTGACATGACAAACATCATGTCAACAAAATCCTATATGTTCTATGTGAGAATGCAATTAAAAACTGGACACACATTGGAAATCTCTAACATTCCCACCCACAGCAATATTACATCTAAGTTACCCACCCAGAATATAAAACCACCTTATATAAAAATAATCATTAATACTACATGGTAATAACTAATAAAAGTAAAGGTAAGAAAGTACAAACAAAGAAAACAACCAACAACAAAGAACAAGAAGAAACAGAATAAGAACAAAACAAACAAATAAAGAATAAAACAGACAAAAACAAAGAATAAAACAAATGTAACAAACAAATAGAAACAAGACAAAACAAACAAAAACAATGAACAAGAATAAAACAGACAAAAACAAACAAGACAAAAATAGATGCAAAAACAAACAAACAAAAAATAAAAAATAAAAAACAAGTAAGAACCGTGCGGACTGTCCCTCACAAAACACGCCTCTACAGGGTATATGCAGGAATAATGAAGTTAAATTCAATACCTTTAAAAAGGCGTTCAATAAAAAACAACTGGACTTTAATTTGACTTTATAAATTCAATACTTTCTCAAAAACCCTTAAATTTCCCAAAATTTGATTTATCAACTCTTAACAACTTCAAAACATTGCATATACTCTGCTCCAGTGTGTGCATTTCTGGTATGTGTTAACCTTAGCAAAGAACTGGTGTCAGGCCTCTTCATCTTCTTCATCATAGACACCTGTGAGGGGAAAAGCCCTACACTACTCTGTTAACTAATCCGATATCTGAGAAAAACTCAACTACTCTTATTCAGAGATGTCTGTGATAAGGGCTAAGACCACATTCAGAAAATTAACACTTAATCTATGATTAATCTGATCCGAACAGAAAACACAAAAATCCTTCCATAACCTGTCAAACTCAATTATCTTATTCACATCCATTTCCTATATATATATATTCTCTCAGTACCAGAATGTTCTACCACAAACATTTCCTATCAGTAAAATTCACCGCTAGGCTACTCTGATACTTCTTAACAAAGGTGCAGCTAAAATATATCCTCTAAAACATTTCTAATTATCGTTCAAATCTAAGAATCAAAATTGATAAAACTAAATTATATCTATAGAAAAGTAGTGAAAACCCTGTACACCTTTCTCAAAAATCTATCAATACACAAAAATCTATCAACACACAACTATTGTACTGCACATTCACCAGGCACAAACACATATGTATAGTCACATTAATCTGTCTGTAACATTCACATTCTGTCTGACTCATTCAACTCAACAACCTTCAATCCTTCTGGACCTCCTGGATCAAACTCACAGTCATTATTCACAGGCGTAAGAATAACCATATGTAACTTCAACATAGAAAATCTTGGCATATATTAGTGATTAGTTGGTTAGTTTGTTAGTTAATGTGATTAGTTCTGTTCTGCTACATGTTCCACCTGTTAACCTGTAAGATAAAAAAAATGGTGCAGGGAAATAGATCTTCCCATCATTGTTTACACTGCAACATTAAGCATTCATTCAACATTAATTAATCTGCTGAAAAGGGGAGGAATGTAAAACCAGTTATGGTAAGGTTTCTCTGCTTGTCCATCACAGCTGTGGAAACATGTGATTGTAAAGTGCATTTCCCCTTTTCAGATATAAATTATTCACAATCTTATTTTTCGTGTTCTTTCACGATCATCAGAAGTCCAGATTTGACCTGTAAATGAAAAAATAAGACAAAGTCAGCACTAAATCTGTATAAATTACCCCAAACATTCAGATCAAGAGGTGGGTTCAACAGAATCTTGTTGAGCAACTACTATCCAACAACCTGTTTTTAGGCACTTATTAAAATGATCTTTTATAACTTTATCAAATGTATAACTGTTTCCAGCTCTCATCACTGTATGAAGAGTTAAAACGTTGATCTAATTAGTTATTTGAAATGGTGTGTTTAACTATACAGTATGTTCCTTATTTGTCATCCCCTTTTGAAACAGGAGGCAATCAAAAAACATCCTGTTACAAAGAAAATAATGGAATGCTCATAACACAAACATCATCTGTACTGCAGATGGAAATACTACAAGAAAGAAAAAATAAAAACTCAAAACATCCGAACCCAACTACTTAGCATCAGACTTACTACTTCAACCATAAGACACATCACCCCATTTGACACATGTTACACCACCACTACATCCTATGTCAACTCCTCCTTCAACACAACCTCTACTCCATCTCCTCCGCTATCCACACCATAGTAAGAGAGTTTGAACCCTACTCCAACACCGTGAGCCTTGCTGCCCTTCCACTCGGTCTCTAGGACAAAGAAAACATTTACCTTCCTTCTCTGCATCATGTCAGCCAACTCTCCACCTATGCCTGTCACAACCACAAGCAGTCATAGTACTGTATACATGACAGTAAAAGAAGCATCCACAAACACCCGAAGCTGTCAGTCCAGTCCCGGAAAGATGTGTGCTCAACACCAAGGCCTGTTCAAAAAGGTGAGGAAAAAGAAAAGAAAAAGACAAACACACATCCAAAAAGGAATGCAACAGGTGCCCATACCGAACAACTGTACTGTGAGTACGTGAAGGATGAAACAAAAACGTGTGTGGCCATGCAGGTCACGTGTCAGTGAGATCTGTACATGTATGTATGAATAATGAGTGTGCGTGAGGTTCCACCATAGCAAAGATATGCTGATCATGAAAAACTGTAGTTATTGAATCACCACCTGAAGATCACATGGTCAGCTGACACATCAGCAAGGCTGCTATGTTTGGTAGTGACGTTTTCCAGCTTGACTATCACTTGTCATGAGTTCTCCAGCCCCCATAGGAGATGTCAAGAGTTCAGCAGTGGGTGCAGACCACAGTTCATAGACTTGAGTTGAGACTGGTGCAAAAATGTAAAACTCCATGTAACAATTCAGGTATGAGTCATGACAGCTTGCGGCTTTAGCTGAACATGATGCATTTCGGCAGTCCAGTGCAGGCGGTGTCAGCGTGCAGCTCAGCTGAACACAACGCAATTCGGCAGTTCAGTGCAGTCCAGTGCAGGTGCCAACAGGAGTTGTTAGCAAAACCTAGCTTCAATGACAGCACAACATGTGATCTATCCATGAATGGTGTTCAAACCCAGAGAGTCATGATGTAACTAATCCATGCTATGGAGGGAACCTAAGCACGTGTTTACTGTGCAATGCGAATGTTGTAGGGTGAGGAACAAAACTGTAAATTGAGAGCTGCACATCTGTGTATAAGTGAAATCCACTACCAAGTAACTGCTACCCAAAAGTCATGGAACACCTGCAGCATTCACTGATTAGATGCCAAGCTGAAACCTCAGAAAACACCTAAATAAAGTCACCTCCCGCAGTATAAGTCATGAACATACCAGCACATCTGCCAGCAACGAGAAGACTCCCTTCTGGCAGGTCAAGTGCCAGTCCTCCAAAGCATCAAAGCATATGAAGAAGAAAAGAAATAGACCTAAAAGAATAAAAAGAAAAATAAACCACCAAAGTATTCCAAACCACTATTACACAGGCCTTGTTCATATGTCATTCAACATGACCTGCACCCCACCAGGCTGAATTGATGAGAACTGGAAACGTAACTATTAATGGCGTGAAATTAACCCTGCATGTAATCCTTTAGGCAATGCATAAATCTACCTGCAGCAGGTAAGATAGCATTGCCAACATGTTCATATGAACTCCACCTATAAAAATCTGAAATGTACCTTTAACCCTGAAAATAACCAACAAAACTACGTAAATGAACCACCTATGAAAATTATATGCTAAAAATTAAAGTGCAAAACATCTCCTGAGTGTAGGAGTTCTGCCTTCCCCTCCAGCAACCTCAAGCAGCAGCTAATCAGCTGATTAGCTACACCTGCACCTGCCTCCTAGACCTTCACCTCCTGCTCTACTTAAACCACAACCAGACGTTCAGCCAACGCTCGAACATTGATTACCTTGGGTAATATTGTCACAGCCTCTGACTCCTAGTTTTGACTCGTCTGCATTAACCTGTTTTGCCTTTGCCCGTTTGTTCAGCTCCTGTTCAGTCCTGCCTGTTCACCCGTCTCCAAGGCTGCGTCTGGTTGCCAACCCTGCACACCAAACCCATAACTAAGGACTTCATTCTGGACATCTTCACCACTCTTCAACTTCGTCTGTACTCACCCACTGGACCCACAGTCTCTCCGGACCTCGCCCTCCGTAACCCATTACTCCGACGCCACCTGCAAACAAATTCTACAGTAAGGACAAATACTTCTATCAGCACAATTGTCATAAAGAATCATTGGACCTCAGGATATTCACCGCCTCCCCTCTTCTCTCCACAGCCCTTTCCAGTTCCTGCACTGTAAATAAAAAGATCACTTTTGTACTCGCTTGTCCTCGTGTTCTTTGGTCTGCCATTTGGGGTCATATTCAGCAAACATCATGTTAGAATGTTCGAGCCACCAAGACCCTCAAGGCCAGACCAAAGACAGTCAGAGGGACCAAGCAATATTAGCTCTACAGGCCCGGAGTGAACGTAACGAGCAAACTCTAACTAAACTTCTCACCCAACAGAGTGAATTTGGTAGCATGATACATGCTGTTGGACAACAAGTCGCCGCCATGACTACCAAAGGCCCCGAACCACTCCGTCCACCCGAACCTACTCCAGTTTCAGTACCAGCATCAACATACAGACATGAACCTGATGTCAGACCTACCGAACTCTTTGGTGGAGATTCCAAGCTGGTGGGTGGTTTCCTCCTCCAAAGCGAGCTCGCGTTCAACCAAGCACCCATCAGGTACGCCACCGACTCGTCCCGCATCTCTTATATTATCAATGCCCTGAAAGGCGACGCTCTGCAGTGGGCCACCGCTCATCTCCGTTCACGTTCCTTGTCCTCCATGTCTTTCACGAACTTTATAAGAGACTTTAAACTAGCTTTCGATCACCCTTTGTTGCAAGAGGAAGCGCAACAAAGATTATTCACAATCAGACAGGGTTCAAGATCTGTCGCCGAGTTCTCCATCCGTTTCCGGGTGATCGCGGAAGAGTCAGGATGGGGTGAAATCGCACTGAAAAGCGCTTTCCGAAACGCGCTTAATGACAACATTAAGGACCAAATCGCCACACAAGAGCCTCCCCAGGATTTAGAAGACCTGATCTGTCTCGCAATTAGAATCGACACTCGAAATAGAGAACGTAAATTGGAAAGGGACTACAAATCTTGGGACCGCCCCTCAACCGGAAGTAGTTCCGCGACACCAGTCTTCCCCGAACCAGAGCCAATGCAGGTGGGTCGGGCAAAACTGTCCCCTGAGGAAAGACAACGCAGATTAACTGCAAATGAGTGTTTATATTGTGGAAAGCATGGTCACTTTGTGAAAAATTGTCATCTCCGTTTAAAAGGCCAGAACCACCAATAAATCAGGAGATATTGGTGGGTAATTTAACTTCAACTCCTGAGAAAAAATTTTGTCTCCCTGCTACTGTTTATTTTGATAATGATACTTTTACCACTCAGGCTTTAATTGACTCCGGTGCAGAACAGAATTTGATTTCCTTGGATATTGTGAAGCTTCTTAACCTACCCATGCTTCCTTTAAACAGCTCTGTCAGTGTCAGAGGTCTCACTGGACAGACCATCACCTCCATCTCCCACTGGACTCAAAGCATCCACCTGGTGTTGTCAGGTAACCATCATGAGAAATGTGATTTTTTCATTTTTGATTCCCCTAAGTCCCAATTGATTTTAGGTTACCCATGGCTGTTAAAACACAATCCCCAGATTAACTGGAAAAATAACATGATTGAACATTGGGGTGAGGCTTGTTTAGTCGATTGTTTACGTTCTGCCATCTCTTCTGGTTCTGTCTCACCCCCCAGTAAGGAAGAGATTGACCTTTCCAAAGTGCCCTCTGTATATCATGCGCTTGCCCCAGTTTTTAGTAAACAGAAAGCCATCTCCCTACCACCTCACAGACCCTATGATTGCCCCATAGATCTCCTTCCTGGTGCCCCGCTGCCGTCTAGCAGACTGTACAACCTGTCAGGCCCAGAGAGGGAGACAATGAGGCAATACATAGAGGAATCTTTAAAGTCAGGTATTATCCGCCCGTCTACTTCTCCCCTCGGTGCAGGGTTTTTCTTTGTTTCAAAGAAAGATAAGACTTTGAGACCCTGCATCGACTTCAGGGGACTTAATAACATCACTATCAAAAATAAGTATCCCCTTCCTCTGATTGACTCTGTGTTTGAACGGCTTCAGGACTCCAGAATGTTCACTAAACTCGATCTCCGCAACGCCTATCACTTGGTGAGAATGCGAGAAGGGGACGAATGGAAGACCGCTTTTAAGACACCCCTAGGACACTACGAGTACTTGGTCATGCCTTTTGGTCTCACTAACGCCCCTGCCGTTTTTCAAAACTTAATCAATGATGTCCTGAGAGATTTCCTGGATGATTTTGTGTTTGTTTATCTTGATGACATTTTGATTTTTTCCAAAGACCCCGCTCAGCACACTGGACATGTCAAAGTAGTCCTCCAAAGGCTTCTGGAAAACAAACTGTATGTAAAAGCTGAGAAATGTGAATTCTCTATGTCTTCTGTGCCCTTTCTGGGCTTCATTTTTGAAGAGGGACGGGTTCGAACCGACCCGGAGAAAACAAGAGCGGTGGCAGAGTGGCCCACACCCCAGGACAGACGACAGCTCCAACGGTTCCTGGGCTTTGCAAATTTCTACCGACGCTTCATCAAAAACTATAGTCAGGTAGCCTCTCCATTAACACAACTCA
>JBBPBX010075168.1:4803-17410 GCA_038048925.1 Garcialebias charrua | reverse complement strand
GGGCGACCGTGGTGTAGTGGTAATGGCAGTCGACCCCTGATCGGAAGGTTGGAGGTTCGAATCCCGCATCCGCCCACCATGTGTTGTGTGTCCCTGGGCAAGACACTTAACCCCGAGTTGCTCCCGGTAGGTCTGGATGGCGCCTTGCAAGGCAGGCTACCACTACCGGTGTATGAATGTCTGAATGAATGGGTGGATGGCTGGTATTGTAAAGCGCTTTGGGGCTCCTCACAGGGGGCTGGAAAGCGCTATATAAATAAGCTCCATCCATTTACCATGAATTCCACAAAGTAACCAAATGGTGGATATGAAACATGATGTCTTTGCTTGTATGCTGAACCTACTGATGCCCATTTTTCCTGTAGGTTAAAGGGGAGCTTTCGCAGGATCGGATTGATACCTCTTGAAGTGTCAAGAAAGGTAAGGCCAGGTAAGTCTCCTTCATCCTTGGCTGCCAGGAGTTTGCTCAGTAGATCGCTCAACTTAATTAACTTGAAATAGTCTTGATTTGTTATTTTGGGAAACATCTCAATACGTTTGAAGAGAGCATATTCTATAATTTCAGCAGAGCCATACACTTGGTCAAGCCGGTTCCAAATCATGGTCAGTCCTGCATCTGGACGGTTTATGTGAATTGCTCTAATTTGCTCCACATGTTCAGCCGAATCTTTGCCTAGCCACTTAAGCAGAAGGTCCATCTCTTCATTAGATGTCAGACTTAAATCGTGGATGGCAGACTGAAATGATCGTTTCCAAGCTCTATAGTTCTGAGGTTTATCATTAAACTTGAGTAAACCTGTAGATACAAGTTCCCGTCGAGCCAAATAACGTACAAAGTCATTCATATTTGAATCAATGAATTTAGGATTTGAGTATGATGAATGAGGGGGATGACCACTGCTGTCCACTTGTGGCATGGAGGGTTGCATTCGAGTAAAATGGTCGTGCTCAAACCGGACTGTGTTTTTCTCATGAGTGAGTTGCTGGTGAACATGAGGCTGCTGAGGAGTCTGGCAAAAGGACTGAGATGCAGAATTATATTGTGGGATGAACGGCTTAGCATCTGGCTTAAGGTGCATGGATGAAGCATCAGTATCCAGCTGTGACTTATAAGGAAGAGAGACTTGTTGATGTTCTACATCCGACTGTTGACCTTGGTTGAAAACATAGTCTTTAGTTCGTTTAATGGCTTCTAAGGGAGGTATTTCCCTGTTAAGCTGATTAATGGATGGAGTTTTTCTCAAATCTGCAGCTGTTTCAAGTGCTTCAGCTTCAGCAACAGCTGCAGCTGTTTCCTTTTTGATGCTGAGAATTTCCATTGATGCTTCCAATTTGGCCTTTTGAAGTTTTAAATTAGCCTCCTCTTCAGCAAAAGCGAGGCGTGCTTTTGCTGCTTCAGCTTTTGCTCTTGCTTTAGCAGCAGCTGACTCTGTAATCGATGTTCTTGATCGAACTGAAGAACATGAGGCTTGAGATCGTGTCTCCCATGTTGCTGCTTCCTCTGTCATCATTACTTGTTTTCTTATAATGATTTTAGAGAGGCGAATGTTCTAATGATAGTTCAGGCTGTGACGATATGTATTCAGATCTTCCAGCTTGCACTGCGATGTCTAGCTCGTTGAGAAGTCGTGGTTTCACTGTACTGCCCTCGTCACATGAGGCAAATGCAACTAGACAGTCAGTTAAACTCTTCCCCAATATCACGACTCTGAGGAAAGTGGTTTTCTTGTCCACAGGTTTATTGACATCAAGGAAGTGTGAAACTAAAACACACAAAAAATATATTTCACTTATTCAGCCTTTTTAACATGTACATATATGGTTAATGCAAATAAATGAAATGTTCCACATGAATTAGCTTCTTGTTCTTAACTTTTACCGTTTTACACAATCTTGACTTAAAGCTGACAATATATAATGATTTTTCAATACTGTATATTAGGGATGTGCCGATCAGGTTTTTTGAAACCGATACCGATACCGATCACCTATGTGTGACGATCACCGATACCGATCAAAAAACCGATTGCCTATATGTGAGCCGATCACATAAACCGATCACCGATCAAATGGCTTACCTGTAATTTATGAGTGCTGCTTCTGGCTACAAGATCTGAATCTTGTAGCCAGAAGCAGCACTCATGTTATTTTCAGAACCATAAAATCACCATAATTCAGACAAAAACATATTTTTACTAATTTATTTCAGAGAACAAAGTAAATAAAAGTAATTATCAACTGCATTATCAAAGAAAAATGTTTACCTTACTAACTTTCAATAAAAAAAAAAGTTTTTTTATTGTTTTTTAAAAAAAAACACATCTATTACTTCATATAAAAAACTAAAATACCCCATTTGCTACTTAAAGCTGCACTGTTGGCTGTTTTTACAAATGGCTTTATAAATACGTTAAGTATCATTATTATTATTTTTAAATAATTTCGTGCTTTTTTGAACAACTTCCTGCGGGAACCAGGTGGCGGTAATGCGCTTAATATGAGTTCGCCAACCGCCATTCAACTCTATAGAAGAAGAAGAAGAACCAGGAAATACCGCCTCCGCCATTTTACATTCATTAGTTCGGCAGTCGGCTTTTGGAGGACTGTTTCTCCCATAAGAGGATGCCTCATACGGATAAATTAACTGGAAACACTCCTCTGAACTCTGTGAATGTCTCAGGACTGGAGCAGCAGCTGCGATCACACCGCCGAGCGTTCCTACAGCGCCGCGCGAGACCAGCAGCTCATGGTATGAGCTAAGGCTAACATGCTAAACCGGACCTGCAGCAGACAGCCGGCTTTGTGCGATCAGAGGTTCCTGGAGCTCGCCTCGATGTCGGACTGGAAGCAGAAGATATCGGGGGACACCCAGCTAACTTGGAATAACAAAGCCGACAGCCTTTTTGAAGCCGCAGCTAAACTGGACTGCCCGTAACTGCGCAGCGGACTCGGTGGGGCTGCTCGGTGGAGCTACATGCTAACAGGTGTTGATGTTATGGGGGCGCTGGCAGACGGCTTTTGGTAAGTTATTAAAACGTATTAAAACATTTTAATGACGAATTAGGTTTGTTGTGTTGAAGGACTTCGTTGAACTTCCTCCACGAGGTACTTTTTCGTCGCACGTTTTGCAGTTAGCAAACTTCGCATCACAGGCTCTGTGATCGGTAATTGAAGGCAAAAGCCGATCACATCCGCTTTAATGATTATCGGTGACGATTGATCGGTTTCCGATCGATCGGCACATCCCTACTGTATATATATATGAGCATGAACTGACTTGTTTATTGCAGTAGCTTGGTCTGATAACAAATTAACGGTAGTATTGTGACCTTGCAATAAACATTCAAAATACTTGAAGCAAAACTTAACAAACAAGAAATTCTGTGAAAATAATGATCTGCAGTGATATATTAAACATAACATACCCACGTTTAGAGCAAAGATGTATGCAGATGGCACTGGCTTGACTGAACACATGGGCTGTGTCTCAATTCAGGGGCTGCATCCTCATGAGTGCGCATTTGTCGGCCGCATACGTCATTGCCCCGCGCGGAGGACTGTCCCAATTCGAAGACTCCTCCTCATGCGGCCGAGGAATGCGGCCTACTTCCTGCCGAAATCGAAGGATGCATTCGTGAATCCTTCAAGACGGAGGCTATCCCAGAATTCATAGCGCCAGCAGAGATTTCGCGGGGGGGGACTTTCTGCGTGCAGTGTCGGGGCTGCTGCGTGTTGTTGAGTCATCAGCTCGTTTTAACAACAACCTCAGCGCGAATATTCATTCAACCTTTATTTAGTCATCTCAAACAACCTCAGCTCGAATATATCTCATTAAAATTTAACTACAGAAACGACAAAAAAAATGTGTTAGCTGAATATACAGTATATTAGTGTTTCTGAGTTTACTGTTTTTGAAGAACTGATTACAAATCAGATTATTTTACACGTGCGTAGCAAGGATTTTCTGAGGGGCAATCTTTTAAAACCCAGAGTGGACCTATGAAATGCAAGTTGTCCAGTAGCTCAGTTGGTAAATCAACCTGCGATTGGTGCAGAGATGCTTTTCTCGAAGCTGGTTCGAATCTCACTCGGTACGGTTAAAACTTATTTTACGTTTGTCTTTTATTGGATAAAAAAAAAGGAGTTTCACAAACTCCTTCCTTTTAATCTCAGTCCTCATTTTTTTATCCAATAAAAGACAAACGTAAAATAAGTTTTAACCGTACCGAGTGAGATTCGAACCAGCTTCGAGAAAAGTATCTCTGCACCAATCGCAGGCTGATTTACCAACTGAGCTACTGGACAACTTGCACTATGTAGGCCCACTCTGGGTTTTAACAGATCGCCCCCTATAAGCTGATTTGTAATCAGTTCTTAACAAACAGTAAACTCAGAAACACTAATATATATACAGGTAGTCCCCGAATTACGAGCGCTCTGATCTACGAGGTTCCAGACTTACGAGCTGGCGAATTTTTGGAAAAAACGCAAAAAATACTGAGTTTTCATGTGTTTTTTCACCACAGTTAGTTAGCTAAGCATATGGACACACGTTTCCGATCATTTTTATGCACTCATAAGCAGTTTTTGGATGAAAATAGAGTGTTTGTAGTCGCGCTAGCGAAACCGTTCCAATTTACGAGCGAAATTCCGGATTTACGAGAGACATGGCGGCCGTTCCAAATTACGAGATTTCCGGTTTACGAGCGCCTCGTTGTAACGGATCTCGCTCGTAAATCGGGGACTACCTGTACATGTATTCAGCTAACTAATATATTTTAGCGGCTTCCCTCTCTTTCCACACACACAAAGCGCGCACACAAGAACTTCCCACCCACTTCAAGAGAACGCCCCACCCACTTCAAGGCCGGCAAACCTGAAGGCTAGACCGTCCCATTTCAGCAGTTTCGCTCAGCCCACCCGGTCTTGTGAGTGCGTGGCCTACTCGGCCCAGCTAGGCTGGGTCCTCATGAGGACGCAGCCCCTGAATTGAGACGCAGCCATCGATAACCCTTGAATTCTGACTCTCAACCCAACTTCCTGGTTGAAGTCACATGACACATAGCTTGGGCTGTATCTCTTAAAGGGACAGTCAACATATTCAAATACACTACTGCTAAACACTCAACAACACAGAAACATATAATAAACATAAGCATAAAATAGTAAAAGTGTAACACTGTCCTGAGTTTTTGCATAGTAGTATAAAAGTATGAAAATTTACACCAACACTGAAACACCAAACACCCCTAAAACACCAAACACCCAATGAACATATCGTATTTTCTGGTGTATAGGTTGCACCTGTGTATAGGTCGCAGTGTCCAATATTTATCAATAAACTGGAAAAATCCATAAATAGGTTGCACCGGTGTATAGGTCGCACCGGTGTATAGGTCGCACCTAGGTCGCACCTACGGTACATTTGTTAGCTGCCATTTTTGTAAGACTGTGTCTCACTTTAATTTTTGTCAATAAATTATTACAAATCAGCTTATTTCAAAATGTAAATACCACCAACATCATTAAAATTACCGGTAAACTACCGGTACAGACTCCTAAAAAAATGTTTGTTGGCTGCCTTTTTTGTAAAACTGTGTCTCACTTTGATATTTGTTAATAAATTATTACAAATCAGCTTATTTCAAAATGTAAATACCACCAACATCATTAAAATTAAACTACAGACTCCTAAAAAAATGTTTGTTGGCTGCCTTTTTTGTAAGACTGTGTCTCACTTTAATTTTTGTTAATAAATGACAAATCAGTTGCAGCTGAAGGTGATCTGCTCAGAGTTGCAGTTGCTGTGGAAACCAGTGCAGGATAGCTGCAGCATCTGGAGCATCTGGAGGTGGAGCTGACTGTGAGCTGAAAGATGCAGCATCTGGAGGTGCAGCTGACTGTGAGCTGAAAGATGCAGCATCTGGAGGTGCAGCTGACTGTGAGCTGAAAGATGCAGCATCTGGAGGTGCAGCTGACTGTGAGCTGAAAGATGCAGCATCTGGAGGTGCAGCTGACTGTGAGCTGAAAGATGCAGCATCTGGAGGTGCAGCTGACTGTGAGCTGAAAGATGCAGCATCTGGAGGTGCAGCTGACTGTGAGCTGAAAGATGCAGCATCTGGAGGTGCAGCTGACTGTGAGCTGAAAGATGCAGCATCTGGAGGTGCAGCTGACTGTGAGCTGAAAGATGCAGCATCTGGAGGTGCAGCTGACTGTGAGCTGAAAGATGCAGCATCTGGAGGTGCAGCTGACTGTGAGCTGAAAGATGCAGCATCTGGAGGTGCAGCTGACTGTGAGCTGAAAGATGCAGCATCTGGAGGTGCAGCTGACTGTGAGCTGAAAGATGCAGCATCTGGAGGTGCAGCTGACTGTGAGCTGAAATATGCAACATCTGGAGGTGCAGCTGACTGTGAGCTGAAAGATGCAGCATCTGGAGGTGCAGCTGACTGTGAGCTGAAATATGCAACATCTGGAGGTGCAGCTGACTGTGAGCTGAAATATGCAACATCTGGAGGTGCAGCTGACTGTGAGCTGAAAGATGCAGCATCTGGAGGTGCAGCTGACTGTGAGCTGAAAGATGCAGCATCTGGAGGTGCAGCTGACTGTGAGCTGAAATATGCAACATCTGGAGGTGCAGCTGACTGTGAGCTGAAAGATGCAGCATCTGGAGGTGCAGCTGATTGGAATGCACTTTGACAGTTACCGCTACACCCAAATAAATCTGTAAATAAAGCAGAATTACAGGCCTCTTTAGCGATCATAACGGCCGAAACTGGTACTGCACTTGCACTTCCCCCTGGTGGCCGAAACTGGTACCGCACCATTTTATGCAACAGGGAAAAAGGGCCATAACTCAGCCAAAAATTGGTCTAAAAATATGAAAAAAAATCCATAAATAGGTCGCACCGGTGTATAGGTCGCAGGCCTTGAAAAAAACCATAAAAAGGTGCGACCTATACACCGAAAAATACGGTAAGCATAAAATGAAAAAATAAAAGTGTAATACTGTCCTGATTTTTTTCATGGTAATATAAAAGTATATCTATAAAATAAACTGAAGGTTCTAGCATTGACATTTGCAAAGAGTGGCACAGCAGCATATGAGTTAATGTACACAGTATATGTATGAGGTAGTTGATGTTGGTATAGAGGCAAAGTGGCATATGCAGTAAGGCACATAAGGCACATTTGGCATCCTTAGATAAGGCTAGTCAGAGAATACTGTATATGTATCAGCAGTAGTGTAGATATAAAAGTAGTGTAAATGTAAACAGTAGTAATAAATGTAAAACAGTAGTAATAAATGTAAACCGTATTAATAAATGTAAACAGTGAATGTAAACAGTAGTATGACTATAGGCAGTAATGTAATACAAACATTAGTGCAAATATGAGAAGTAGTGCAAACTGAATGAGCACATGACCGAGAGTTTAGTGAATAACCCGTTTGATGACACAGGGTCCAGTGTTAAAAACTTTGTGTTGAGTGGTAATGTGTGAGAAAGTTTTTTGTGTTAAGGCAGTTCAAATGGGAGGGGAGGCAGAGCAGGCAGAGTGTTTAGCATTCTGACTGCCTGATGAACAGAGCTGTCTCTCAGTCTGCTGGTTCGAGCCTGGAGACTCCTCAGTCTCCTCCCTGATGGCAGCAGTCTAAAGCGGCTGTGTAGTGGGTGTGTGGGATCACCTGCCATGCAGAGGGCTTTCCGAGTGAGGCGTTTGCTGTGTAAGTCCTGCAGTGAGGGCAAGGAGGTGCCGACGATCTTCTCAGCTGCTCTCACGATGCGCTGGAGGCTCTTGCGGCATGATGCAGTACATGCACCAAACCACACCGTGATGCAGCTGGTCAGGACACTTTCTATGGCACCCCTGTAGAAGGTGCACATGATGGGGGTTGAAGCTCCAGCCCTTTTCAGCTTGCGGAGAAAGTAGAGGCTGGTGAGCCTTCTTGGCCAGTGCTGCAGTGTTCCTGCTCCAGGACAGGTCCTCTGAGACGTGCACTCCCAGGAACTTGGTGCTGTCTACTCTCTCCACTGTGGTGCTGTTGATGGTCAGAGGGGCATGTTGGGCATCCCTCTTCCTGAAGTCCACAACAATCTCCTTTGTCTTCTCCACGTTGAGAGTGAGATTGTTGTGTCCGCACCACAAGGCCAGGCGGCTCACCTCGTTCCTGTAGTCCGTCTCATCGTTGTTGCTGATGAGACCTACCACTGTTGTGTCGTCCGCAAACTTGATGAAGTGGTTGGAGCTGTACGATGGTGTGCAGTCATGTGTTAGCAGGGTGAATAGAAGGGGGCTCAGCACACATCCTTGTGGGGCCCCTGTGTTCAATGTGATGGTGCTAGATGTGTTACTCCCGATCCGTACTGTCTGTGGTCTCCCGGTCAGGAAGTCTAGCAGCCAGTTACACATTGAGGTGTTCAGCCCCAGACTGTCCAGTTTATGGATGAGCTGTTGGGGGATGATGGTGTTGAATGCCGAGCTGAAGTCGATGAACAGCATTCTAACATAAGAGTCCTTCGTGTCCAGATGTGTGAGAGCTGTGTGGAGGGCAGAGGAGATGGCATCGTCGGTTGAGCGATTAGGTCGGTATGCAAATTGGAAGGGATCCAGGGAGGCAGGGAGGACAGATGTGATGCTTTTCATGACTAGCCGTTCAAAGCATTTGAGCCTCTGGGCAAGATTAAGATCTTTCAACTTATAAAACTGCTCTTCTCCTGGCTCTTTGCTTGGCGAAACGCGTGGGTGACCTCCATGCATTGTCTGTACATCCAATGTGTACCAGTACCAGATTTGCCCCTGACGGGTCAAAGGTAACACTGATGCCTAATCCCACATACACTCCCAAGGTCTTGACTCTGAACCATAGGAGTCTATTTGATCTCTCCTCCTTTCCACCTGCTCCTGTCCTCACTCAGGAACAGGAAAGGCTACAGGCTCTCTGCCCAGTGAGAAAGTACACACAATAGAACGTAGCTTTGAGATGCCTTCTGGTCAAGGGCAGGCCTTCACACTACAGGTAGTCCCCGACTTACGAGCACTCTAACTTACGAGGATCCAGACTTACGAGCTGGCAAATTTTTGGAAAAAACGCAAAAAATACAGAGTTTTTCTGTTTTTTCACCACAGTTCGTTAGCTAAACATGTGGACACACGTTTCCGATCATTTTTATGCACTCATAAGCAGTTTTTCGATGAAAAACGAGTGTTTGTAGTCGCGCTAGCAAAACCGTTCCAACTTACGAGCAAAATTCCGGACTTACGAGACACGTGGCGGCCGTTCCAAATTACGAGATTTCCGTGTTACGAGCGCCTCGTTGTAACGGAACTCGCTCGTAAGTCGGAGACTACCTGTAACAGGCATTTTACTGAGCATTTCAAGGGCGTGAATGAATTACGTTCCCATAGCAAATATGTTGCACCGAGAGACCGAACTGAAAGGGAACTGAAAGTTATGCAACATAACTCATGTTCCCTGAAGGAAGGGAACGAGGTGCAACATAGCTGGCCCTTTTCAATGCTGAAAGCTCGGTGAAGTGCAACTTTGGAGACAGTTGGAGGGGCGTCAGTCGCCTAAGTACCTAAAGGGCGGTACCTCTGGCGCGGGGTTACTCCCCCTGCCGTTAAAGGCGTGAATGTATTCCTTCAGGTAATTGCGCGGGGGCGCAATTCCCATAGCAAGTATGTTGCTCTTCGTTCCCTTCCTTCAGGGAACATGAGTTATGGTGCATAACTTTCAGTTTCTTTCTTTCTTTTTTTTTTCTTCTGCTGAGATATTTTTTCTTTCATCCAAAGGACTTCTTCAGTCCGAGGAGCCACAGCCAAACTGGAGTCCCACAAGCACTAACTCCCATAGTGGAAAAAATAAAAATAAAAAGCATAACTGTTTTGTTTTTTTTGCTTGTTTGTTTGTTTGTTTGTTTTCCACTATGGGAGTTGGTGCTTGTGGGACTCCAGTTTGTCCTTTGGATGAAAGATGAAACATCTCAGTAAAAAAAAAAAAAGAAACCGTCCAGATGACCTGACTGAACATTGCTGAATTTGTACATGGATTATTCAGCATGAACACTGGTTCAATAAAGATCCCATGGGGTGAGATCAGGACTGTTTTGATTTCATTGCAGACAGAAGTTTGATGCAATGTGACATGAAGCCATGCAATTATTCCAGTAAACACATGTTTTATTTTACAATAAATATTATTTAAATAAAAAATTACTTTCTGTGCAAGGATTGTTAAGACTCTCTTGTTGGAGTCGCAGTTTGTAAAGTTTATTTCAAGTTTTGTTTTTCAATTCTCATAAGTTTTTTGTTGTTGTTGTTGACATGAAATCAATAGGATGTTATAGCATGTTAGTCCATCCACCCAATATCACTAACAGACATTACTTTTTACTTTGTATATTGGCTATTGACTAAATCTGCTGCAGTGATCTTTCTCAAATATGACTTGCTTTAATTTAACAAAATACTGGTACTTCACTCTCTCAGGGTAAAATGTTTAGGGATTAAAGACAAACAATTTTCCATCATCAATCCATCCATATATTATCTTGTGCTTCCTCTGGAGTTGGGACAAGAGGATAGCAGGATGTGTAAGGAGGCCATTGGCCTCTGGCAGCACCCAGAACTTCTGTTCATAAAATTTATGAACATAATCAATAGCCAGCCCTGGCAGCATCAAACTCCCATCCTGAAGGGGTCTGATTTACTGCCAGCAATGCAAACCACACTCTTACACCGCTTGTATAGGAACGGAATGGCCCATAACAACAAACAAACTCATATTCACAGAGCAACTTGCACTGAACTCCTCAGGGGACACAGCCAAATGCTTTCTCCAAGTTCACAAAACACATGTAGACTAGATGGACAAACTTCCATGCCCTTATTGAGAATCCTAGTGAGGGTAAAGGGTTTGTTCACTGTTCCATGGCAAGGATGGAAACATTTGCTGACAGTCTCCCAAGGCAGTCCACCATTGTTCCTCCTGATTCTGAGGTTTGATCATTGATTGAACTCTTTTCATCTGCAACCCTTCATAGTCCATACCAGGGAGGCTAAGGAGAGTGAGGCTCCAATATCTGGAACAAGCCCTCCAGTGCCCTTGCTAAGGTCTCTATTGGAGAACCCCTCTCGTTCTATGACATTATTATTATTTTTATTTATTTATTTATTTTCCATTTATAGATGGCCTCCCTTCACACCTTATAGCCATCCTCTCACTCCAATATGTATTTTTTTTAAATAGAGAGAAAGAAAGAAAAGAGAAAGTAAGACAACAAAACAACAATTATCCACAAAAAGAGCACAAGGCAAACACACCAAACCTCCGTCCACAATCCTGCAAAGCACATGACAGAACACAGCAACGAAACATACAAGCATAAAGACTAATAATATTCATGACCTTGCAGTAGATTTCTATAAATACACATACCCATACCTACAAATATATATACAGTATACATACATATACATTTATATTCATTTATATACCCATCTACATATCTGCATATATCTACATATTCATTTATTCATTCAACCTTTATTTATACAGGCTAGCCTCTTTGAGTCACGGGGACTCATTTACAAGAGGGACCTGTCTCACTCACACCAAACAACCATCCACTCTCACACTCACACCTAGGGTCAATTTAGAGTCACCAATCAGCCTAACATATACATCCCTGCATCCAATTGTGTGTGGTTGTGAGCATGCATAAGTGAATAAGGTTCCTCCAATAGAACATTTAGTAGCGACTGTGAAGCATCAGAGATCCGTCCCCCCAAAGCCAGAGACAGAGGAAGGGGCGATCAAAGCCCAAGACCCCAGGTAGGACCCCGAGCCCAGAGTCCCCAGGACCACCCGAACAGGACGAGCCACTCGTCCACTCCCCAGATCCGACCAAGGGGAAGAACCGGACGCCACCAGAGACCACACACAATGACCCCCCGGGGTCAACCGCGACAAATACACAGGCCCCCGTCATAGCCCGCTGCACCGACATAGCCCCAGGGCCGGTCACCGAGGCTCGGGCACCGGGGACGCCCATCCCTCAGGCCCAGACCCGACAGGACCAGAGGACCCGAGCCCCACCAGGCAGCCACCAGGCCGAGCCGACAAACGCCCAAGCGCCCAGCCCCAGATAGTGAGGGCCCCAAGCACGCCCGCAGGCAGAGGAACACCCACCAGGGGGCCACGTGGCAGGAGCGCGACACTAGGTAGCCTCAGAAGTATCAGAGAGGGGGCAGTCCAAGTCCCAGCCTGACACTTAAACATTCATACACAGACACACTCATTCACACCCACCCTCATCCTCACCCTCAGTCACAGAAAGACAAACAATAACGACACGCTCCATTCATAATCCCGATGCACACTCTATACCCCCTAGGTCCAAGACATGTACCTGCCCCCTACATGGGGCAGCCCACATCCAAACCCAGGAGGTAGGCCCATTCATTCTGGGGTGGAGAGTAGCAGACATCCAAGATCCGGCCCACCCCGCGCCCTGCCGACAGGACAGGACACCCGAGCCCAAGCAGCCCCAGGGGGAGCGCACTGCCAGCCCCGCCCACGGCGAACCCGCAGGCCCCGAACCCCCCC